>LUCG01090184.1:0-12636 GCA_001633085.1 Carthamus tinctorius | reverse complement strand
AAACTTATTGATTTTGAGATAGGTACATTCAATGTCTATAACCATATGGTATTTTTCTTCTTTACTCTTATTGACAACANCGACCACTCTTCAAAGATCCTGAACAATTATATTCCATCGAGATGATTTTAATGGATGACGAGGTAAATAGTTATTTGTATTAAAATCTTTAGTATCGTATTCATAATATTTTATTATTAATTTTGATTCGTATTAAATGTAGCTACATGCATTCGATTTTTTGTTTGGATTATTCATGTAAAAATACTTATTATATTTAGCTTATTTATCATATCTTCTTATTTTTTAACAATTCTTATTTGTCATATATATTTGCAATATAAGTTTTCTAACATAATTTAACTTTTTTAAATTACCCCGTGTATTATACGGGTTAAAACCTAGTTACACTAATAAAATTCATAATGGTTAGAAATTTATGAAAATAAAGGCTACATTTACAATAATCACAAAAGTTAGAAATTATAACAAATAAAAATTGCAAATTATTAAACTCTATATCCTCCTAGAAAACTATCATCGAAGTTCCAGCTTGCTACTATCATACCCACCTTTCTAGGCGTCACATATACCGATTGTTTTCATCCAAAGGCTATGGTTGAGTTTTTAGAGCATTTGCATTTATGAATTTCTTTATTAGTTTTCCTTTTCCTACATATTTCACTATGATTATGGAGTGATTCATGGTTTATATAATAGAAATTAAAATTATAAAAAGTATAATGGTTAAAAACTACTTATTGTAATTACATGATAATAAAATTAAAAATTACAATAATAAAGGTTATAATAATATAAAAAGATAATAAAGATAAATGTTTATCTCTTTAATTTGTTTGATCAAGCATCATCTCTTTAATATGTTAAAATAAATATAATCAAAGAAAAATTTTCAAATCAAAGAATCACGATATCTTTTACATTAATGGTGATGAAATGATTACTTCTAAGTATATGATGAAATTATTAATAATTATTTCTTCAACGATTCTAATACCATTAAAGTGGTCCCAATAGGTCGTTCACAAACATTATTGGAGTCAACCACATAATATGTTTAAGATTGTTGGTGGTTTTAGTGTTAATTAATCATTTTTACATAGTTGTAATTTATTTGGGATTGATTTGGTGATATAAGGCAAACATAAGTGAGTAAAGAGTTGTAGATTGTATACTCAAAAATGTTACCTCCTCTATCTCATTAGCGCGCCATATGAATTTTTTTTATATTTTTTTTTGGGGGGGAGTGGTTGGGGTTAAGGGGGTCATGCTCCCTTGCGAGGTTCTAGGGCAGCCCCTTAGCGAGGTCGTCTGGACAAATTTCAAAAGGTTGGAGTCCTTGAAATTGCTCTTGAAGTGGGTAGAAAATTTGCAAAAGTTTCAGCTCTAGACCATGGAACCACAGTAATGGTCTACGCAACTAGACTTATGGTCTGTACGACTAAACTTCTGGATTGTTGAATTAGAATTCAGATACAGTATCTATAATCTTATCCAGTTTTTTTTGAACAACAATACTTTATTACCAAAGAAAAACCCAACAAAGTGTTTGAACACCATCCACAAGAGAAAAAGCAAAGAAAATACAGCCACAAGGCAACAACAGCAAAACGAAAAATACCCAAAAAAACAGAAGCTGTGGTACAGAAAGCAGCAGCCAAAATCTTATCCAGTAACGATTATAGCCGCTCTTAACCACTTGTAACTGTCGATCTCTCATATAGATATGTAAACGATAATTTGGGTATTCAATCTTACAAACTTTAATATTAAAGTTTCTCTTGGATTATCCTAATACAAGATTTGTGATACCCAATGCGTTAAGGAACAAATTATTGTAATTGTAAAGTGAACTTTTACGATCGTTGAGATTATCTAGTCCACAAATCATCTATATATCTTAGTTTCTTACAAAGGCTAGCTGTGTAACAGATATGAGACAATTCACAAACAACTTGAGATTGACTCAGCCAAAGCTTAGTGAAAACTCGAATAGAATATGTTTGGCTCGAACTCAAGCTCGACATACTAACACTCAAGTCGAGCTACTCAATGTATAACTCGAAAAAGCTCATGAGATACTCAATTTTTTATATATAATGTAAAATTTTATTAATAGGTTTATCTACCTATAAAATGAAAAAATGTCGTGTATTTTTAGATATATGAACAAAATTTTTCATTTTTGAACTATAAAAATTAATCAATTGTTTTTTTTAATAAAAATCATAATTAAACAAAACTCTAAAAGTGTTGATAAAGTTGTCTCGCATTGAAAGAGAGATGGGAGAATTAAGTTTGTAACTTTGTCGTCTTTTTGAGGACGAAACTTGATGTGTATCATTTAAGTTTTATAAAGCTTAAGAGAAACAGCTTTGAGTTTCACAATTTATAAGAAGACCCTAAAATTCTATAAATTTCAATGAGTGAGCTTGGTTAGAGCTTGACTAGAGTTTAACTTTGAGATTTGTTCAAGCTAGTTCGAGTTTAAAAAGTTGCAATCGAGTTGGAGTCAAGGTTAGTTTTTAACTATTCGCGATTTTCCAAGTTGAGTTCAAGTTTGGGAGATGACTACTGAATTCGAGTCAACTATACCAATATTCAAGCTTGACTCACATCATATACATCTATATTGAAGACATATATGCATAAGGACTAATATTTGGCTCGATCATTCGAAGCCCGATCCAAGCAAATAAAAATAAAAGAGACGATCCCTTAATAACCCGTTTCTGGGCTTGAAAATGAGTCCTTATTGTCTTATTTAGTTTTGAACTATTTAATAATGTTTAAAAACTTACATATAATTACCATAAATATTGTTAATTTTGAATGGATTGTTACAAATCTGAAGTATAAAGATAAAAATTGTGATTCTTTGTTTTTTCAAACCTTCAAATCTTGTTTTTAAATGTTTCAAATATTCATTTCCTTTAATCTTTCTCGTATTTGTATTATGTCTTCTTTCTTTTCCGAAATATTGTATAATTCCTCATCAATGGTGTTAAGAATAATATATTGGTTTATATCTTCTTTCCATATATTCCTCATCAATGGAGTATAATTTATGAACGACTTGCTAGGATTATCGATAATCAAACTTTTTATCCAGATATATTATTTACAACTAGTTATGTATGTGGGTGATACGACGCAAAGAGGCAAAAATATTTAGATGACGAAAAAAGGGATGTAAAAATACATACATATGTAAAAAGAATTCTACATAATTACATACGATTATGCACATATAGCTATGAAGCAGAAGGTTCATACGAGAAACATGTCAATTTAAGAAAAAAGCGAGGAGCAATNGGACGCGATTCATGGGAGGGTAGAGATTATTAGGGGGGGACCACGGTCAAAGCCGCATTTGTTGATCGGATAAGTGGTTGAGATTGCTCCTCACGTTTTCTTAAAATGTTATGTTTTTCATTTAAACCTTTTTCTAGCTATGAAATGTTATTAATGCATAATATGTAGTATTTTTGCATATATTAAAGCATCTCTAACAATTATGTTATAATAAATTTTTTGATAATTTGTGATAGTTTTATAACTCAATAATTATGCTATACTATATAGTAAAATATAAAAATATAGAGGATGTGAAAATCTCTAACTTTAAAGAATTTCCAGAACTCTATATAAACAAGAGAATAATATTGCATTATTTTTCACTAATAAGATATATNAATATTCATTTTATAATAATCTTAAGGAAAAAGTCTAAAAAACCCAACAAACTATGTCATTTTGAATGGTTAAGTCCCTAAACTATTTTTTTGAATGAAAAAACTCAAACTTTATAAAACCGGTTATATACATCCTTACCTCCATTATTTTTTACCCGCTACTTGTTTATCATGTAAACTTTTTTGTTTTTTTTTTCTAAAATTAAAAAAAGCAAATTTCTAAACCCTAAACTATATTGTCGCTTCCTACGATTTCTCCTTCACCTTCAATTTCCGTCCAAAGTTCTGCCACCACACCTCTGCACTCGCCACCAACACCGTCGTCTCCATTATTTTTTTTTGTTTTTTTAATCTTATTTTTTATGGGGAAAGACTCATCACAATAGCTTGCTATTGGGATCTTTGAGAGTCGCTTTGGCGTTGCACTATTGCATTGGCTTGGCTTACCCCTCCAATCATAGTAGTAAAAAATTTCATGTTTTGTATTTGTTTGCTTCAATTTTTTATCAACTGCTTTATCAAGTGAATGGAAGTCATAGTGAGAAGTATAAGAAGGGGTCTGATGTGCAATCTTTAAAGAATTGCATTTAATGGGTGGGGTTGAGAGTATAAGTGATCAAATGGTCCAAATCTCTTCTTACATTTCTCATCTTTAACTTCTTTTCTCACACTATTCTTTGTCATCATCGAAAACTATTAACTTGAATGTTGTGTCCGGTTGATTACTTTTGATTCAATTATATGACAAAATATAATTTGTACTAGCAACATGGATATCTACTCCATCTCTTTTATTTTCTAGAAACCATTTTTCTAAAATAATCTATTTCTCTGACTTTTTAAATAGGGAGTGCATGACATATTCCAAAACTCACCAAATCGACCGTGGAATCCTGATGAAGCAAGGGTGAACAAGATTGTGTTCATAGGGAAAAATTTAGATGTCGAGGAACTAGAAAAAGAGTTTTAGTCGTGTTTACTGTGAGCGAACAATCAATTTAAAAATTATGATCTGGGAGGAAATGTTTGCATTTATGATGATTTTGTGTATGATAAACTATAGTAAATGATGAGTGCCACACTTCACACTTGAACTTGATGAATTTTCTTGTTAGATCTTCATGATTTTCTGTTCGACCAGTTGGAGTTGGATTTGGATTTGGCTTAAAATACTTGGCTCAACAACAATATTTTGATAGATCTGCTACTTTCTATGTACATAAAATATTTAATAAANGAAAAAAATTAATAGAAAACTGAAAAAGTTACTAAAAAGACTAAAATACTATTATGATTTAAGCCATTTAACAAAAATTTTAAACGAAATTAGAAGCCATGAACCCAAGACGTTATAAAATGCAAACCATAATATAGATATTTCTTTTTAAAACCCAAAGTGTTAAAACCATCAAACCACAAGGACCAAATATGCAATTTATACTTTTGATTTCAAAGTCCCACATCGGCTGTGAGAAGCACACAAAGGGGAGAACATGACAATAAAAACAAAGGACCAAGAAGAAGAAAAGCATACCTTTCTCGGCCTTTTGGCTAAGATCAAGTGTAGTATCTGTTCTTATCAGTTTAATATCTGATATGTGAGCCATCGGCTCACTCGATATTAATCTTATTTTTTATGGGGAAAGGCCCACCACAATAGCTTGCTATTGGGGTCTTTACGAGTCGCCTTGGCGTTGCACTACTGCCTTGGCCAGGCTCACCCCTCCAATTCTAGTTTAAATTTCTAATACTAAGCAACATGTAGTACAACAGTGGGATTAGGATAAATTAAAAACACATAAAAACAAAAGTTAGAAATTAACAAGTTGAAGGTTGTCAGTATATGTTTTTACCATTTTAATATCTAATATACAGTTTATCTGTTTACTCAATGTTAATCTTATCTTTTACGAGAAAAGGTTCAAAATAGCTTGCTATCGGAGTCGTTTGTTTTTGCACTACTGTTTTGGCTTTGGTACTCTAATTTTTTTTAACCCAATATGACTTGGTAAGTACTAACCATGTAAACACTTACCGTTTGTTGAACAGGTCCTTAAAATAAAGTTAATTTATCAACTAACTATAGTAAATGATCAGTTCCATACTTCACACTTTCTGTTGACAAATATTTTTGTTGCATCTTTCATGATTTGCTTTTCCACCAGCAGCTGAGTTTATTAAGGAGTATGTTGAAATGAAACCATTCATAAAAACAAAATATTGTTTGGAGTAAATTGGAGGCATGATGTCAACAAATTGGCCAGTGGCCCAAGTTGAATAGCAAAATCAAGTCATTTGAAGGATAATTATATTCACATATTGTTCCTATATTCACAAGAGGCTTAAAAGTCTTTTCAGTAACAAATTGAAGGCCATCATAGTAACATAAAGTTGACCTTTCTCGGCCTTTTGGCTAAGATCAAGTGTAGTATCTGTTCTTATCAGCTTACTATATGATATGTGAGCCATCGGTTCACTCGATACTAATCTTATTTTTTATGGGGAAAGGCCTGGCCCAATAGCTTGCTATTGGGGTCTTTATGAGCCGTCTTGGCGTTGCACTACTGCCTTGGCCTGGCTCACCCCTCCAATCTTAAATAGTTAAATCATCGGGTTTATGTTTTGTATCTGATAATTATGGCCTTGGTTTGTTTTCTTCTAGTCCGTATCGTGTATTTTTGTAAATGGTTCTTAATTATTGATTCAAAGATTAGGAACACATTTAAGTAATTTTATGTGGAGTAAGGTGTGTTTTCTCCAATTGCAGGGTGAGGAGGAAGCACAGCAGAAAGATTAGGCTTAGATAAGATGAAACAAGATGAAGCACAAAAGCTCTTATCTCAAAATGTAACTGCATCTTGGAGGTCTGACTGAAGCTGATTTACGATCTCTGAACGACTTGAGTTCTAAGTATAATGCAGGGAGAGTTTGTGTCTGAAGCTTCAAGTGAAAGATATTTGATTATTTTGCGGTAGGAGCCTTTCGAACAATCCGAGCAATTTTGAATTGGAACAACCCACAAAAAAAGGTGTTACCTCAGACTTTAGAGGCATCCCACATCGCCAGACTGAACAAAGTAACCAAATACTAGAAGGTTATAAAAACGAAGGCCCAAGAAGCAAAAAAGCATACCTTTCTCGGCCTTTTGGCTAAGATCAAGTGTAGTATCTGTTCTTATCAGTTTAATATCTGATATGTGAGCCATCGGCTCACTCGATATTAATCTTATTTTTTATGGGGAAAGATCCATCACAATAGCTTGCTATTGGGGTCTTTGAGAGTCGCCTTGGCGTTGCACTATTGCCTTGGCCTGGCTTACCCCTCCAATTCTAGTTACAAGACTACATCCTTTAGTCTTTCTATGTTGATGCACCGAAAAAAGTTTGGAAAACAAAGATGCGTGATATGGACCTTTTTCAGACTCAGTAATATCAAATAAAGGGTTATTTTAGTTCAAAATCAAAGCAAAAGTTGATTACAAATATTGTTTTTTTGGGATTGGGGTTTCTTTGGAACTTCAGCCTCATAAAGCTTTTAGCCCTTTTACAACTGCTTGTTACCATGCCTACTATCTTCTCTATCACCTTCCTCCTTGCATGCTACTCTACATGTTTACAAATTGCTATCAGCCAACGCTTAAGAAGAGAGAGAGATAGAGAGAAAGGAGAGAGAGGGTGGGGGGTGGGGTGGGTCGTTTAAGAGACCGGCACACCCGTCCTGTTTTTCTTTCTTGCCGACAGACCTCGGCGGTGTTGCCGATGGTACCGCTCGGTACCGACACCGTGCCACTCCCTCTTTACGCCGGGCTGTGGACGGCCTTATTAATCAAACAGTGAAGAAGAAGACATTCTCTATTTAGTCTTTTAATTTTAGAGTGGTGACTATTCAACAGATGCAAAATATATAAAGTATCTAAAAGTCCCACATTGGCTGAGAGAAACACACATACGGGAAAGCATGACAATAAAAACAAAGGTCTAGGAAGAGGAAAAGAATACCTTTCTCGGCCTTTTGGCTAAGATCAAGTGTAGTATCTGTTCTTATCAGTTTAATATCTGATATGTAGGCCATCGGCCTACTCGATATTAAGCTTATTTTTTATGGCGAAAGATCCACCACAATAGCTTGCTATTGGGGTCTTTGAGAGTCGCCTTGGTGTTGCACTACTGCCTTTGCCTGGCTCACCCCTCTAAAACTAGTTCTTCAAGTTTCTACTTTTTTATTGGAAAATTATAAAGATGCTACTGCCTTTGCTTGGCTCACCCTTCCAAAACAAGTTCCTAGAGCTTCTACTTTTTCTTTGAAGAATGACAGTCATAGTTCAAATATTTGTGGTCTATAAATAAATCAGACTATATATGATCGCAGTAAGGTGTTATTGTGTTCCTCTGTGACAATGTTCAAATGGTATCATGCACAAAAATTGTATATTGCCTAGAGAAATTAGATGCATGACATTAAAAAAGTTGGTGTGGCCCAAGTTGAATAGCAAAGTCATGCTATTGTTCTTATGAGTCGGGTTCTGGTGAGATGTTAAGGTTAACATGATTTTTCGTTCGACCAGTTGGAGTTGGCTTAGAATACTTGGCTCAACAACAATATTTTGATAGACCTGCTACTTTCCATGTACATAAAATANAAAAGAAAAAAATTAATAGAAAATTGAAGAAATTACTAAAAAGACTATAATACTATTACGATTTAAGCCATTTAACAAAAAATTTAAACGAAATTAGAAGTCATGAACCCATTACGTTATAAAATGCAAACCATATAGACCCAATCTATAGGTATTTCATTTTAAAATCCAAAGTGTTAAAACCATCAAACAACAAGGACCAAATATGTAATTTATACTTTTGATTTCAAAGTCCCACATCGGCTGTGAGAAGCACACAAAGGGGAGAGCATGACAATAAAAACAAAGGACTNTATCTGATATGTGAGCCATCGGCTCACTCGATATTAATCTTATTTTTTATGGGGAAAGGCCCACCACAATAGCTTGCTATTGGGGTCTTTACGAGTCGCCTTGGCGTTGCACTATTGCCTTGGCCAGGCTCACCCCTCCAATTCTAGTTTAAATTTCTAATACTAAGAAAAAACTCTATGTTCTTAAAAAATAAGGATCTTTATCCGATGATCTTAAGAAATAACTGTGGTAATACTCCATTCATATGTTCTCTTGTACTTCCATACAATTTTTTGGTAGACTCCATGGTTACATTTTCTGTTAGAAACAGAAAGTAAAAGAGAGTAGCTGAAAGTCCCACATATATGCTGAATGAAGGGAACAAAGGAGAGAGGATTCAGTATAAGAAGGAAGGCCCAAGGAGTTACAAAGCATACCTTTCTCGGCCTTTTGGCCCAAGGAGTTACTACCTTGGCTAGCGCATCCCTCCAATTTTTGTTATAAATCTTTTGTTCTTTTTTGATAAGATTGTAAGCATTAGTTTGTCTGTTTCAAGTTTGAATCTATAATTTGCTGTTTATAAATATTAAATTCATTGTAGATGCCCCTCTTAGCTAATGTTTGTGTTTAGGATTAATAATATCTATTAGCCAAATGGGGAGAAGAAGCATAACAGTGGGATTAGGATAAATTAAAAACACATAAAAACAAAAGTTAGAAATTAACAAAATTGGCTGAATTTCAAATTGACTACTTGAATCATTATTGATAAAAAAACTAAATTTAAAATAAAATAAAATCTAATGGTGCATAAGTGGTTTGCATAAACGAAGTGGTTTGTGTAGTTTGCATAACTATTGTTGGCCGCCAACCACCACTGTCCACTGCCACCATCGATCACGTCCACGTCCACCTCTACCTGCAATACATTGCCCACCATGTTCACATTCTCCAGAGTCACTATTATTCACCACCACTGCCGCCGCCTCCATCTTCGCCACAAATTACTACCTCCACTTTCACCACCACCACGATGGGTGTAAACGGGCCGATCTAAGTGAATAGTAGGTTATTTGTGTTTGACTCGAAAAAGTAATAATGCTAGATTCGAACTCGAATAACCTTTTCAAAGTCAAGTTTCCACTCATCATTATTAAACTAAATGAGTTATTTTTGTTCGAGCTCATTGAAAGCTCGAATCGCTGACTTGCGACCACCTTTGTTTAGTGCTTTGTTTTATGTGCATGAAACATGGCTTTTTTCCATTATTTGTGAAGTATCAAAAAAGAAAAATAAAGCCCATATGTTTAATATTAAAAGGAAAATAGCCCAACATGCTAAAGCCCATATGTTTTTTTTTGAGTTTTGAGCCTAGAAGTCGTTTGTTTGTTTGTTTATAATGCCTTTCCTTCACCATTTAGAATTATTGAAATCGATTCTCAACTCTCCAACTGTCCAATTCGAATTTTCTCTGGTAAAAGTTCTTTTTTCTAAGATTAAAGATGCTTACTTGGACAAGAAGAAGACTGGATTAAAAGGATCGGTCATCCGAAAATTAGGAGTCATTTCTTGTCGCAAATATTCACTTGTGGCATACCATATCTCGATCGATTGACGTAATTTTTCTACCACGTGTACATTCCCAAGAAGTGTACATTTTTCTACCACGTGTACATTCACTTGTGGCAGAAGAAGAAGAAGAACAGGTGGGACGGGTTCGTGAACCCTCCACCGAACTTGCCGGTTGAACACCACCCCCCAGACCATACCAATTGCTTGCATCGTATTGTATCAAACCATTTATTTAGAACGTTGTGATACAGTTATGTTTTGTATTTTTATTAAATTGTACTATGTAGTCTGGTTTAAGAGTTCGTATTATGAACTTGTGCTTTGAATCAAACCATACATGCATGCATGCATACCAAAATGATATTAGAAACTCAAAAAGAAGTATAAAGTGTTGTTTGTTTTTTAAGAGGTATGAGGTCTGATTTCACATTTTGAAAAATAAGAGGTGGATGGTGTACTTCTTAAAATTTCAGAGGACAGAAGAGGTTTTTAAACCTTTTCTTAAAAGTAAATAAACTTAAGTTTGTAAGCCTCTTAATTTTCATTAATTTTCAGACTTAAAAGATTTTAAGAGGTATTTTTTTAGAAACAAACAACCCTAAGTCAATTAGTTATAAGATGGAACATGATTGTTAGTTGTAGAGCATATGGGAATCTTGAATAGATTGTCAAGAACCGAAAATTTGATAAAAGATTGGTTGTTTGTTTTGGAGCACTTTTTGTTGTTTTAGATTAGTTTTAAAAGTTTAATTATACTTTATTATGCATTTAGATCTTAATTATGTTATGTATAGTGGAACTTTGTATTTTATGAAATCAAACTTTCAAACTTGTTTCATACTTAAAGATTAAAAAGTATTGTGATTCAATTGATTGTATATTTCAATATACGTCGGGTACAGATTGCACCACGTTGTGTGGTGTGAATATTTTGATTATTTGAAACATATACAGTTTTAATAATCTCATAAAACAAGTTGGTTTGCACCTGACTCTAAATTGTATCAATACTAATAGAATTAATAAAATAAATTAATCATTAAAAATAATTATTATTTTAAAATTTCAACTTTTAATACTTTATTTAGTAATAATTTTAACTTAAAGATTTCTGAGTTAGGTTCCAACCAAGTGATACACATGGCTCATGATGACTCCACCAAAATCCAGGAACAAAGCCATTTGATTTAGTTACTTCACTTCTACACAAATTTTGCCACATATGAAGATGGTGGACCCACAAAATGTTACTTATTATGCATGCAAAGGCTTCAATTATTGTACTTGTTTTGCTACTTTCAACTATTTATAATGAAGAAAATAGATGCCAATAGATTGCATTCATGATCACAGGAAGTAAATAGTCTGAAGCTAAATAATTGTTATTTTATGTATTTTATGATTGAATGGTAGTTTATTGTTCCTATTTTTTTAACTTGAATAAATGTTAAAGGTTTCGTTTGTTTTTTAAGGTAGCGTTTGATAATACGCAAATATGATTAGATAGGATTAGATATGACAGAACTGGACAGGATAAGAGAGCAGGACAAGACAAAACTAGACATGACAGAACAAGTGTGTGATGTTTGGTATGCCTAATACTAGCCAAGACAAAATTAGACAAATTCTCCCAAAAATTATATGATGAATAGTTATAATTGACACAAATAAAGTAAATAATATAATTTATAAGTATATTTATACAATTTTCATAGACATAAATACATATATAATAGCACCAAGTTTGAATGGAAAGTTTTGATGTACTTGACAAGGGTGGTTATGGTATAGGTGAAGGTGATGGCCGACGATACACTAGTGGTGACGATGGCGATGATGATCAGTGGATGTGGAGAACGTAAACATGATAGATGGTAGCAGTGGTGGCGGTCGACAATAGTGGAAGAGGTTCTTGTGATCAATGAGGTGGAGGAGTGGTGGTGGTTATGGTGGAAGGGTGATGGCCAACGATACTAGTGGAGTTAGCGAGGTGATGGTAGGTATTGGTGGTGGTTGTGGAGGTAGAGGCAGTAAAAATGGAGGATAATGGTGGTTGTGGGAGTCGACAATGATGGAGGAGGTAGTTGTGGTTGATGTAGTGAAATTAGTGGTTGTAGTCGATAGTGGTAGTCAACGGTGGTGGTGGGCAGTGGTAGTGGTAGTCGGTGATGGTGGTAGTTATGGTAGAGGTGAGGTGACCCACAGTGGTAGTAGTGGAGGCAATGAATAGCGGTGGTCAGTGGTCTTCGGTAGTTGTGGAGGTGGTGAAAGAGGTTATTATGGTAGATGAAGGGGTGGATGAGGCGAATGGTGGTTGTGTATGCTATGGTTGTGGAGGAGGTTGTTGTGATAGAGGAGGTGGTTGGTAGTCGATGGTGTTGGGAATCGGAGAGCGATAAACGCGCAGCGGAAAATAACTGATTCCCAAACACGGAC
>LUCG01090149.1:0-18471 GCA_001633085.1 Carthamus tinctorius | reverse complement strand
CCCATGTCGCGCCAAACGTGGGACAATGAATTCCTGTTCTGTCCCATGCTGCGCCAAACGTGGAACAGTGAGTTTTGTCCCGTTCTGTCTTGTCCCCACGTACCAAACGCACCCTAAAAGAACTAGATACGCACCCGTGCACGTTGTAGCACGAATCATCTCGAATCTAAAAACGATAACTCAAAAGATTAATTTAAAGCCGATAACGTGTAAATTGTACAAACGTAAAAAAATGGATACATCATTGTCGAAACATCTCGATATATATTTATCATATTTTGCAATATTATTATATTAAAAGAATATCGAATAATGAGATTATTTTCAAATTATCAACAAGATAATTATAATGATATAATTTATAAAAATGAATTTTATTAGTGTATTACAGTTAATTTATGATTATGGGTTTTTAATATGGGGTTAAAATGAAAAATGAGAATATGAAAAATATAAAACTAATTATTTCATATATTTGTGATATTTAACACTATGATTAAATCCGAAAATATTCAATATTAGACTTATTTCGAGGTTTTGACGAGACGGTTACAATGATATAATTTGTAAAAAAATGTATTTTTTAATTCACTTTAATTCGTATACGATTATTTGTGTTAATATGATAAAGGTTTAAAATGAAAAAAACAAGAGATTAAAAATAAATTAAATGATTAATTACAAGGGTGTTAAGTGTAAATTATGAATCAAAAAGAAAATTGAGATGAAATGGGTTAAAGAAGAAATTGGTGGACAGTAAGTTGTATTATGTATATGGCTTAACAAGTTATAAATTAAGCTTTAAAATCCAAACCTCTTAATTTTTTAACAACAACTATATTAATTCTTTTATAATATAATATAAATACCACTTATTTAAGAATGTTTTAAATGGCTTCTCTTATGATCATAATTAAGCTATTCTAAGTTTAAACATAATAATTCTATGTTTTTATGTATATATATAATAATTAATAAATACTCCTAATAAATCACTTTGCTTTGACACATACAACACAGCCCCCCAACCATGTGGGTGGGAGTAGAGTCATCACATGCACATCCATTATTGTCATAAATAATTCTACATACAAAATGCACATTACCTGTAATCATTTTTATTTCTAATTTTTAATATATGGAAACTATTCTAGAAAAACATATTTTTCTTATCCTTATTTTTCAAATATATTTTTAAAAGTTGCACGTTCAATAGTTTAATATTTAAAAACCTATATATTTAAAGATTTAAAGCTATTTGCTTTTAAAACACATCAAATTTCATGTATATCACGTATTAAAACATGTAATAGGTATTTAATTTTATTTTTCTATTCTTTTTTGACAAATTTTGTTAAAATTTATCATAATTTCAAAATATCGAATACGTCATCAAAACTACTACAGATAAATTTAAATGTAATTATAAACCAGATGGGGCTGTCTTTGGTGCTCGCTTGGCAAATGGAGAGATCAATTTTCCCAAAAAAAATAGGTCTACGTTTTGATATTGATCTTGGCCCCTCGCTAGCCTCGATCGCTGCAAAAAAGTGTCCCTCCACATCAGTGTCGTAACTAGTGGTGGACTTGGTACAAAACCAAGTTTCCATCCTAATAGAGCATACCAACCAATTATAGTTGAGAAGTGAATTCTTATAAACTATACCAACTAGTTGTAACTAGCACCATTTTTTCTTTTGACACTAAATTTGTACCAACTTCAAGTTATGTATATGTAAATTTGTCATTTTATTGAAATTCTGAATGATATATTAAGTTTACAGGCAATACATATTATATTTTAAAGGTTTTTAATTGTAAAATAACAATTACAAACATCTAAATACCCAAAAAAAATGGGTGAACAATAAAAAACTAAAACTATTGCTTGTAATTAAACATTTAATCAACATAGTTAATATGATATTATACATCGAGTGTAAAGAATACCAATTTGACTTGATATTAGTTGACAGATGGAGGTTCAAATAAGAAAACATTCATTTTGCAAAAAACACGAGAACATCTTTATAGTATGTGATAGATAATACATGTGAGGGGATCTATTTGTGTGCAAACGACTTATCATCAATCTGCGACTTAAGTCACCTTAAAGGTCGAATACCTCTAATCTGATATCACATGTGATAAATTATCATATCACATCGAATACATCTTTATCATATGTGATAATGCATGTGAGGTCACTCGTACCGCCCTCAGGTGAGGGCGCATGCTTCATCAGTAGGTGAAGTGGGTGGTGGTACGCGGGCGCTATGGGTTAAGGCATNACACACACACACACACACACACATATATATATATATATAATAAAAAAAGATTAACATAGTTAGGGTAAGTGGTACTCCCTTTAAGGTAAGAAAAGTATGAAAGAGAAAAACTGATGTGATATCAAGGTTTAGAGGGTTTAACCATTGACGCTACAGCCTACACATGACCTGATAGACTCTGCAACCACAAAATATCATCCATGTATAGGTGCATCATATGTAATCAAATACAGTATTATATCTAATTTTTATAAAATGAAGGTTATATTGTTTGAAACGATACATATATTTTATGGTTTGGTAAATAACTAAATATCAATGTTTTAAAAACCGGGTTTTTAGTTGAACCGGTGTGATGATCGGTTTCCGGTTCGACCAGTTCAATCACCAGTTCAACTGGTTTCAAACATTTTTATGTATTTTCCATTTTTCCTACATACATATATGTGTAAAACCAATAATTTGATGTCCACAAACTAAAACGTTAAAAATACAAATTATAATAAGTTGTAAATTAATCCAAAAACATTAAAAAAAAACATATAATAACAAGTTTTACATCAATCCAAAAATATTTTAAAAACTTAAAAACGAAAGTTTTTTTTATCCCGTTTTTTAACGGTTCGATCCACCGGTTTTATCAATAAACCGGGCGGTTCACTTCGATCCTTAAAACGTCACAAACCGGTCACATTTGAATCGATCTCTTCACCAATTCCCGGTTCAACTAGCCGAGTCAACCCGGTTTTTAAAACATTGATCGGTAAATATAGTGTTTGAGAAATTATATTTCCTCCTACCTTTTTAACCTACCCATCCTCCTACTCACTTGATCATTTGACATGTGTAATGCACTGATTCTCTTTCTTCATGATATTCCTAAATTTTAACATTTGTCAAATAACCAAGTGAGCAGGAGGATGAGTAGGTTAAGGTAGGAGTTTTAACAAGATTGAAGGGGTCAAATCAAAGATAACGATATAACAATACAAACGCCAAATGGACCCCTCTAAACAACGGAAGGCGGGAACGGACGGATCACCGCCGTGCATCCGGCCGGCCGGAGTTTCAACGTACAATTACTCTCTCTCTCTAACTCTCTCTCTCTCTAACTGTCTCTATCACGATCACGAGTCATTTCTTCATTCATGCTTGTGCACACTGTTCCTATCGTGCCGGCCTCTCTCTATCTATCTATCTTAATCTGACAGATATGCATGTATTTATATGTTTAATTTCTCTCTCTCTCTCTCTCTCTCTCTCTAGGATTTCGAATCCAGGACTCAAAAATCAAAATCAATGGCTGCTTCCGGTGCCAGAACGCTGAGCAATGGCAGCACTAGGTATGAGAAGCAGCAGTTCACGCCGCCTCCTCCTCCTCCTCCGTCTTCTTCTAGACCTGTAGGCGGTGGAGGTGGTGCTGCCTCCGTTCGCTCTAGAACGCCGTCTTCTTCTGCTTCTTCCAGACGCTCTGTTACTCCCAACTCTCGCTCTCACTCTCGCCATAGCGACGAAGACGCAGGTAGCTTCTGTCAATTCTTCTGTCTATCCAAATTTGTACTCCAACTTTGTGTACCTTCACTTTGTTATTACGCTTTTGGGGGATGAAGTTGGAAGTGGAAATGTGTGATTATTCGTGTGTAGGAATGTAATCAGTTTTCTGCTGCATTTTGCGTAGAACGGATTTCTACTTTATCTGGCCTATATTCAATTTGTTCCAGAGAAATTGGTCGAATATCAGTTTTGAATGTTTCATATTGATAGAAAAATCTCCATTTTTGGCAAAATTTCAAGCCTTTGCTGGCGTTCTTATCCTTGCCAAGTACTTGCAGATTTGCTTTAGTTTGAAAACTAAAGAGTTCCATTTGAAATATTTCCCCCATATTTTGTTTTGATGAACTGGTATACGGTCAAACTTTTCTACCAATATACATGAAAATTAGCTGTTGCAAATTTTATGGGGACAAACGAAATAGAAGTTTTGCAAGTTTATTTGGAATAACTTGGGACATCTAACAGAAAAATGGGAATCGCAAAATATAAATACTAGGTTAAGTAAAGTAACTTTGGAAAGTAATGCTTAATGGACATTTGATGTCAAGTGAACTTGCTTTTAACTTCAAACTCTGGTGATTTTTTTTATGCTCCAGAAAAGGTTATTTGCTAACCAGGCAAATTCTATAACAAAATGGTACAAATAGGAAAGTCTTATGCCCCATTGGTTAGTTTGATGTTAAATTTGTAGCAAACATCTAAATTCATCTGGAACTTAAAGAAACTCACTGGGGTCAACTTAAGAGTTACAGTTTCCCTCTTCTTATGAAGCAGATGGAGTAGTTTAATAGGTAGAAGCCTTCATTTTAGGAGTTACTAACTGAATATCAATGTAGATGTTATTAGGATAAGAGATTGTGGTAGTTGCAAATTTGAAACTGTTATCAGAGTACATGTAAAGAGTTTCACCATCAAGGACATCATAGGATGTAAATTACCTGTTTTTAGCTTTAATGTGTTCGAGTTTTTTTAATCATCAACGGACTATCAACACTTGCTCAAACAATTTATGTTTAGGAACATAAGCTAGTAGTCTCCGCCTATCCTTGCCCTAATTCGTGGAAGTCACAGATTATTATACCTTTTGATCTACATCTTGGGAATGTTACTGGGCATTTCTTAAACTCATGGATCTTTTTCGGCATTCTCCCATCAACATGGATGTGTGTGTTTAGTTGTATTTCTACTTCCCATAAGTGAGCCTTAGGCCTCTCCACCTGTTTGATGGTTTCTTTCGTAATTCTTCTGTAATCTGTGGTTGCTTCTCTAAGATAAAGCATAATCTTGATCTGCTGTTCTGGGGTACTTTTATATGGCCTTTCGATGGATGAAAAGGTTAATAATTTCACAGAAAGGTTTGATAAAATGCAAACACATATCAAATTAGTGGCTGGTTGGCTAAATGCCTATGAGTATTGGTTGGAACTTGCGATGTTTTGATAATATATGGAGTGTCTTAAATCTTTTTTTACCACAGAACCCGGAAGAGTGAGAGTTGCTGTTAGACTACGGCCAAAAACCACAGAGGAACTTTCAGATGCTGATTTTTTTGATTGTGTAGAACTTCAACCTGAGGTAACCACTAGTTTTAATTTCGGAAGGTTATTTTCCACGATTTTGTTCATTGCAGAGTGGAGACCATATCTCTCCCCCTTCCCCTTATACACATACACCCACCCACTCACATGCTCATCTGACTTGTCTGTAACATCTCATTTCATCATGCACGGTCCATTACTTGTTCACATAGCATCCTCTGGGTTAGTTGAAAACTTAAAACTACTTCCCCACATGCAGCTTAAGAGGTTGAAGTTGAAGAAAAATAATTGGAGTTCTGACTCTCACAGATTTGATGAAGTATTTACAGAATCTGCTTCTCAAAAGCGCGTCTATGAGGCGGTAGCAAAACCTGTAGTTGAGGTAAATGAGTATAGCTTGATTTCTGCAAACTTAATCGTATTGCAAACAGATAGCATTACTTTGAATTCTGCATTCTTGTACTGTTATAGTCTATGCTTTTTTAAAGGTAGAGGAATCGCTTAGGATATCATCGAAGTTCTTGATTTTATTTCTGCAGGGTGTGTTGAGTGGGTATAATGGTACAATTATGGCTTATGGTCAAACAGGAACCGGCAAGACTTATACACTTGGCAAATTGGGCACCGATGATGCATCTGAGCGAGGAATCATGGTCAGGGCTTTGGAGGACATCATTGCTAGTGCATCTACATCATCTGATAGTGTGGAAATCTCCTATCTACAGGTATTACCAAGATTTAGTTTTTTAGCTTTTTTTCAATGTTATTTCATAATTCAAGTGGTTCCATGTTTTTCCTGAATGACCTGTAATCCCTCTTTATGCAATCAACTTTGTTGTGGCTCACGTTACATCTGTCGGGTGTTTGGATGCATATACATGCCTTCTAGATCAAAGTGGTTAAATTTGAAATGGAACATTGGTACAAAAGCATCAAAGTATCTATCCAGTAGCCATATTGGTAAAGATACTGGTAAATCTATGAGTTTTTGGCCATACAAAGACTTTGAATGTACTAAAGAGGGAGAGGGATTGTAGTCATGCATGAGTTGCTGCAATTTACTTAGTATTGTGATATTATGTAGAGAGAACACTGAAATTAGAAAGTTTGTTTCAAACGATATAAATACTACAAGTATGGTAAGCTGCTGAACAAAGTGAAATTCTAAATAGACGAGTTAAGAGACGAACAAAAAAATATATGAAAAGTGAGCTTTGTTGCTTCCACATTTGATAATGAAATTTCCAATTGCATACTCTGGCCTATTTGAATTTCCAAACAACTAGTGCCCAGAAAGATGATGCTTCCATTTAGCATTTACGTTTTCTAGATCATTGATATATGGCATGGATTGTGTTAATTGAGGACAACTAAATATCACGTACTGTTGGTTTGAAGCTTGTTTTCAGATATCACGTGACTTTATTTTATTTTCTCAAGGTCTTTCATCAATTACTGAATGATCCTTCTGCTGTTACCTGTTACTTATGCATACATGGTTTAACTATTCTATTAATGAGCCCTACTCTAGCACCTGTTGCAAATGCTGCTTCAAGAAATTGATACATGCCCTGATTGTTGTAACAGATCTATATGGAATCTGTTCAAGATTTACTTGCTCCAGAAAAGGTGAACATTCCAATTGTTGAGGATCCAAAGAATGGTGAAGTGTCAGTGCCTGGTGCGGCAGTTGTCAAAATTCAGAATATGGACCACTTTTTGCATCTACTGCAAATTGGAGAAGCGAATCGCCATGCAGCAAACACAAAGATGAACACTGAATCTTCTCGTAGCCATGCAATTCTTATGGTACGTGTTAGGAGAAAATTGTAACTAATGCTTACCAAACACTGAGTTTGGCCTGATGTCTTGAAGGCACTTTAATTGCACTTGGCTCCTAGGTTCTTCCTTAAGCTGGGGCAGGCACATTTGCTTCTAGATTTGGAACTTTTAGTCTCCACATACTAACACGCACATAGTGATTTTGCTCATTTTCTACAGGTATCTGTCAGAAGATATGTTGATGATAAAGAAGAAAACAACACATCTTCTCCAGGGAAAGACGATAAAAGTGTGCTCGTTGGTGGCCATGTGATACCGACTGTTCGAAAGAGCAAGCTACTTATCGTTGATCTTGCAGGTTCTGAGCGCCTAGACAAATCTGGTATGTTGCATATGGCTCATATACTAGACCTTATACAACTGTTCATAATTTTAAGAGTGGTTAAATTTTCAAACCATCATATTTGGCTATTTGCTATAAACAAACTATTAGTTTCACAAAAGTACAGAAAGAGCACTACATTTTACAAGAATGAGCAATTTCCAACAAAAAAGTTCACATATGATGTTTTTTTTTGCATTTACATTTCCATCATTTGTCTGAAAGTGGTGTTTTCTGCAAAATAATGGCTTGTTTGCAACAAAAGACCAAGTATGATGATCTTAAAGTTCAGGATCATCTTTTTGCTTTTTCTGTTTCACTAGTATCTCAGATTTTGGCCTAGCATCTCTCATCTAGGTTTTGTGTCAATTCAATGTAAAAGAAGTATGATGATCAGATTAATTACTGTAGTCCAAAATATATTTTTTTCTTTTTCCTCCCCTTCAATGGAAGTTACAACCATATCAAAATAGACTAGTTAATACCAATCAATCAGTAATGAAATTATTTTGTTATTGTGACTAGTTTTAAATTGGGATACATGTAGGTTAGTTTGTTTCTGTAAGTACGGTTTTAAATTGGGATACATGTAGGTTAGTTTCTTTCTGTAAGTACAACTTTCGCATTTCTTGGGAATGCATAAGAATATTAGCCCTCTAGAAATTATGTTTTGGTTATGAATGCTGTAGGAACTGAAGGTCACTTGGTCGAAGAGACAAAATTTATCAACCTCTCTCTTAGTTCCCTTGGAAAATGTATAAATGCATTGGCTGAAAATAGCCCTCATATACCCACCAGAGATTCCAAGCTAACGAGATTGCTTCGTGACTCTTTTGGAGGTAATCGTGCTCTGATGGTCATCTTCTGCTTTTACTTGCTCAATTATATTAACTTGTGGATAGCAGTCACGTTCATGGGGATTATATGGCATGTTTCTGCTCTGACATATCTGAACTATGTCGTGGCTTCCACCTTTTTGACTGCTTTCCCATGGTTTATTTATAGTGCATAGTTATTATTCCTCCATTCCCTGTAAATGATTGAGATGACTTCCGGTTTTTGATATGTACGATGGTGGAAATCCAAGCTTTAGCCAAACGTGGATATTTTACTATTAAAACATATGTTATAAGTGCCTTCTTTCTTGTGTATTTACTTTTGTTACTGAATTCATCCAACCCCGAACAGGCTCTGCAAGGACCTCTCTAATAGTAACGATTGGCCCATCTTCTCGACATCATACAGAAACCGCAAGCACCGTAATGTTCGGGCAACGGGTAAGCTGGATTTCTAAGTGGTGTTACATTATTACTTCTTACCAAACTCTGTTGTGAATGATTGTTGATTTGTGACTGACTCACTTTATGTCCTCCAAATGAACTGTGAAAATATAAACAACCATAGTTGTGGTAAATCATATTATTTGCAATCTACTGAGGCCCGTATTTATATAATGTAACAATGAATGCTAAATTCAGAACCATGGAGTAATTTCAATGGAATGCCGCCTGGCGATGGTTTAATAGTTGATATTCTTTTGAACAGTTCGGTGTCTAGAATCAACCTATTTGCGTATTTCTTCTACTTCAGTTTTAGATGTTAATAAAATTTGATCAATCCCTTTTTCTGTCGTTAAGGTGGAGAACTGAACGAAGAATTCTCTTCTTTCATCATCAATCGAATCACTGTTTGCAACCCCTGATTCTATTTTATTATCAATCCAGTCCCCGTTCACGTTTTTTCTTTTTCTTATCACTGAATAGATCTCTTTACTTGTATGACTTAGATGTCTCGTATTTAAAAAAAAAGTGATCGCTGAATTCAATTTGATTATTCCTTCTTATTATTAAGCATCTGAATCATGAAGTGTCTTCTTATGACTGAGAGAACTGTTCAAGGAAAAAGCAATCCCCTCGCCCATCTAATTATGATCTACTTCAAAAGTCGATTTTGTTGGCTTCTTTCCCTTTTGATTGGTTTTGGGTGATACGGCACAATGTCAAAAACAAATAATTGATCAGAAATCATCTTACCATTCCTTTTTAATACGTTGTAGTTGTAACTGTTGGTATTGGTATCCATTGTAGGCAGCATGAGTGCATGTCTATTCTTGCATCAGCATATGTAGATATATATGCTCCCTATATATATTAGTTTAGTACAGTTCGTGTTGTAAATCATAAATTCCTCATTTGCAGTTAATCCCAAATCAGGTCAAAATTGATTCACTATATCCCCAAGATCGATGAACTAAGGTCTAATATCGAGACTAACTAGAAATAGATTGTATTGGCTAATAATACTATCAACTAAGCATAAGCAATCAATAAACCAACCCAAGTAATGGAAGTAAAGTAAAGGGAGACGTGGCACCATAGATTTTACGTGGAAAACCAGGAAACAGAAAAACCCCGGAGGATGCCAATAACTGATCCACTATCGATGATGGTGTTGCACTTGAGAAGATTACAACAATAATGATGAAACTTTCAGGAGCTTAGTTCATCTAGGAGAGAAGCAACAAGTGTATTATGAAGATACAATAAGAAGAGCCCTAAAATGGGATTAAAATCCCACACACAGAACAAGCTAGCCAGCAAGCTCGCCCATGTCCAGCAATAGGCCCACGGGACCTCAGCAATGCTAGGACAGCTCGTGTTCATCACCTCGCAAAACTTGTAACAATGTCCTCCATCCTACGCGATCCATTCTATGCTACCCAGCATAGGATGGCCAGGTAGCATAGGATAAAACATGCTGAAAACACTTGGATTTTAGGCACAACTTCACAATTCTCCACCTTGATTTCAATTCAATCAAAAACACCAAACATTTCTTGATACATTGAAGTATTTAAATTTTCCTTATTATTCTCCTTACAACTTAATGCTTGAGCAGGCCATGAAAGTAGTAAACTTTGTAAAACTGAAAGAAGAGTTTGATTATGAGAGCTTGTGTCGCAAACTTGAGAATCAAATTGATATACTCACGGAAGAGATAGACAGGCAACAGAAATCTAGAGCAGACAACACAATAAGACTGGAGAATAATCTCAGAGAGTGTCAAAATAGCTATGAGGAAGCAGAAAAGGCTTTACGTGCAAGGTGTGAGGTATGTTTCTCTCTTTCTGGTTTATTCTTTGAATATTTTTGAAAAATTCCTCAACAAATCACTGTTCACATTCTTTAGAAATCTAGAACATCCATTTACTAATTTCCGGATGATGTTTCAAGAAGTTGACTTTTCCAGCATCCACCATTTCTAATACATTTGACCTTTCTGCGTGTTTCACACTTGGACTCAGTTGTTAGAGAAGGATAAATCTCGTTTGGAATCAGAAATTAAAGATATTCAAAAGGAGTTGAGTTGCCAGAAAGATCACAATGTTCTAGTTTGCCAAGAGGTCGAGAGTCTACAAAGAAGCTTAAAACGTTGCGAGGTACTGAAAATGTTGGTCATGTGCAATATACCGTAAGCAGCAAATTTGTCTTCCTTCTAACAGAACTGTATAAGTTTGATGTGGCTTGCAGTTACTAGAGAAGGAGAAGGTTCATTTGGAAACAGAATTGAAAGATGTGTTGGAGGAATTAGATATTCAGAAGAATCAGAACAATTTGATGCATGATGAGATTGCACAACTGGAACTGGGCCTAGAGCACAAAAAGGTGTTTGCACTAACAACTTATTATTCCTGGTATCTTTCTAGATATCAAATGTCTAAGATTTTGTCCAGTCTTTCTATGTGGTCTAATTCGATGCCAGATTATATTTCCTTTGACACATGTTACTGCTTCTTGTAATGTCTCTACAGATTAGTTGTTTCTATATTTAATAAAAAAAAATAAATTTTTGCCACGTCTAAGACGGCACTTTCTGACTAGACAAGATTAACAACCATGCAATGATTCGAAGTTCTTGATAATCTGCTTAATAGAATTCATTCTATGATGTGACTGGAGCAATTCAATGTATAGGTAACAACCACTCTACTTTTACAAAAATAATTGTGGTAGTTACACTTTAGAGTCTCTCCATATAACAGTTTCTGGTGCATGCATCATGCATCATGTGGTCTATTATATGCCTGCTCGTCACACACAGAAAATCAATAAAACATCAAGGCATGTTAGGTCTGCATACGAACTTGGTTACCATCCAGAGATGTTAGTCTTGTATAGTCGCACACCCATGCAATATGGATTAGTCCCCCCCTTTGATATTATATATAGAGGGTTCCCAATATATGTTGCTAAATCAATTTACGTTATATTTTCCTTGTTGCTATAACGCACAACAGTATTTTAAGATTGTTGCTTAGGTAGTATTTTGCTGACAGAATCACATAACGGGTATTAAAAATATAATTTCAAAGTGAAGATAATATGAAACTAAAAGATGAAAAACTAGTCGAAATGAAAACCAATAAGTATGTAAGAATAACTAGTGGAATAAAAATAACAGGTTTTTACTCATTAAGAGGTGACCTTACAATTTTGTGAAAGCACAGACATAATTTATCTAATAATGATATCAAGTAAGGAATATTTGGTCATTTCCCCCACGCACTTGATGAGTGGAGCAAGTGGTAACTTACAATACTTGTAAAAATAGTTTATGTGAAGTTGAAGACAAATTACCTCTTTTTTTACAAAATCTAGAGATCCTTACTTCCAGCCAACTATAAGTTTGAATCTCTGGTCTAATTATCATCATTGCCTCAATATTCTTTCTGATACTGCTAATTGGAGCTGCACTTGTTTGCTTGAATGCAAATATTTACACTATTCTCTTGGATGCTAGTAGCAATACCAGGTGGAAACATCGACATACCAGAAAGTACTTGCAGACACAACCCAGATGTATGAGAAGAAAATAGCTGAGTTAATGTCACACTTAGACAATGAGCAAGAACGGGCAAGCAGTGTTGAGGAGCAGTTAGATTCAATGAAAAATCTACTAAGCGATTATGAAAAGTCAATGGAGGTTTGATTCATTTTATTCAGCGTAAACAATGTTTATCCCGTCTATGCTTTCAGAAGATGCAAACATCATCATAACCCTTTGTTTTCATCTTCTAATAGCAACATCAGGTTGAACGTTCTACTTACCAGAAGGCACTTGCCGAAACTACCCAGATGTACGAGAAAAAAATTATGGAATTGGTAATACAAGTGGAGGACGAGCATGCTCTGTGCGTTGGTTTAGAAGAACAAGTGATTTCACTAAAGAAAGCTTCAAGCGATCGTCAGAGTTCACTGCAAGTAAGTTCTGGGTGTACATGAAGAACTAATGAATTACTTAGCTTCTCTCAGATTCATGATGAAAAGTGATTTTTATGATAGTTATCTAATTAATTGGCAAAGGGGACATCCATAGAGTAGGCACAACATGATGTGACTATGGCAATCACGAATTGTGAATTTGTAATCTAAAGGACCCATTAATTTGTAATTGCAGGTTGGTATGAAGATTATATGTTCAGCTGCATTGACAAATCAATCAGTTCTTCAGTACTTTGTTATTAGTCAGACTTGCCCTTTGTTTCCATAAGAGTTTATCTAGGCTACAGACCCCTCAACAATAATCATTTCAGGACAAGATGGCATGCCATATACGTAGATGTCTATTTAGAAGTTCTATTAGCGAAGTAAAAAACCTTTTACAATTTTGTGCATGTGGTGAAGCAAGGTTCTATGGGGGTCTAGCCATTTAGGGTTCCTTCAGTCATTCACTTGACATGGTTGGTTCTACTTATGCGCCATGTCATACACTGAATATATTATTTCAATCCACATTTTTGGTAGATCAAAATGAAGTTGTAATTATTTGCAGCTGTATTCTTCATGTTTCCCTTACCAATAATGTTCACACATTACCTCACATTGAATAGTTTTTCTTTTTAACACCAATCTCCTTCTCCGCTTGCAGATCCTTGGGCAAGAGGAGATTGCCGCTCTTAAACTGGAACTACAACGAATGTCTCAGCTGCATGAAGCAGCTCTACATGAATTTCAATTAGTGAAAAGAGAACAGAAGATTCTATCATCAGAGAAGGTAACTGGAATGTGAAAAGTCAATACCTCTGTTGAACATAGTTTACTCATCACACTCTTTTTAAGTCTTTCAATAATGATTGTGACATAGGCTAGATTAAGCGATGAACTTCACACCGTAAGAGAAGCCCTTTCACTTGAGGAAAAACGAAGGAAGGCAGTTGAAAAAGAGCTAAGCAGTATAAAAAATGCTGTACCTGAAAGTGAGGACGACTTTGAGGTATTGTATACAATGCAATATAAATGGTTGACATTTTCCATTTCAGATATACCGATGATTTTATGTTCAAAGTTTCCACAGGATAAGAGGCCATCCATGAAAGAAAATAATGCACGAGGAACAACAATTGGCACTCCCTTGGGTCTACATAATTCAAACAAATCAAGGGATTCAAATTCATTTCAGCGAACCACTATAGCTAAGATATGCGAAGAAGGCAAGTTTGTTTGTATCTGTTGACTTTATCTTCTGAATCTGTTGTAGCTAATCCTATCCCTCAAAGATAGCAGAAAACAATAGCAATTGAAGTCAGTTTTTAATCTGTTGAAAGGGCAGTTTTAGTTTCGCAATGCTGATTGTCTGCTTAGTTCAAATCACAAATCTAGTATAGAAAGATTTTTTAAAGGATGTAATTCTGTAGATTAAAGCTTGAAGTCTCATATTTGTTATTAGGGGAAATTAACTGGATTATTTTTGCTCTCTACAGTTGGCCTTCAAAAGATATTGGCACTACTGCAATCTGCTGATTTAGATGTCCAAACACATGCTGTGAAAGTGGTGGCAAACCTTGCTGCTGAAGGTAGGTGCTGTAATGAATATTGTTTATTAGATTGTTGTACTGACCATACATTGTAATCTTTAGGAGCAAACAGATTGATGTTGTTTTGTTTGTCATCATGTGCAACATTATGATTATTGACCTTATATATTACAAATGAGAGGAAGTTATTGAAAAATCTGAGCACCTTCCCATCCTCATTTCCCAGTCTTAATTAAAATATGTGGCAATCCCAGTTTGCAATGGTAGCAGAAGTTTTCGGCCGTTTGAATATTAGAAGATCTGGACCTGTTTTGATTTTTGTTTCCAACTTTTGCTCTTATAGGGGATTATGATTTTCTTTCTTAGTAGCTTTTTCAGATTTTCGCTTTGCATGTAATGGAGTTGGTGATGAGTGATATCTAAATCCTTTCTACTTCTGAAATTTGCGTTAGTTAATTTCTCCGGCTTACCACTTGTCTGTTTCCATCTAAAATTTCTTGGCATGAATTTGGTTTCCTTTCCAAAACATTAGCTAGATGCACTGCCCTATTCACAACTCACAAGGCCTGGTACATCCATTCTGCTTTGTAAGAAAATCTAGCATGCTTAGTTTGTTTTGGTTTCATTTTAGCCCACCTGATCTAGCTTGGGATAAAGGCTTGTCGGTTTTATCATCCCATTTGTTCTATTTGCATTAACGAACTTTTTCGTTAGATCACACAAGTACCATCCTTTTGGAAAAGATAATGGGGAGATTTTTCTGTTAGATCATTGCAGATAGTTAAACCAACTCTATCCAATAAAAGAAAATAAAATATATAAAGAAAAATGCACATGAACTTTTGAGCCTATCTAATTCTTGATTCCAGAATATCGAAAAGAAAATAATTGAAGAACAATAGTGTTCTTAGTACTATATAGTATATACTACCTTAATTGTTAAACAATCTTGTTCCATTTATTCTTGTTAAACAGATGATTTCTCTCTGTCAAGTAAATAGGTGGTATAGTGATGTTATCTATGTAAGCCTCTTTCTAATATATGTATACATATATCTTATAGATATCAATCAGGAAAAAATTGTTCAAGAAGGGGGTCTAGATGCACTGCTCATCCTATTGCGAACCTCCCAGAATACAACACTACTTAGGGTTGCTTCTGGAGCCATTGCAAATCTTGCAATGAATGGTATTCCTTAATCTTTAACCCTCTTTATATGCATATGTGTGTGTGCCTGCATTGTAAATGCATGATTAATGTGTAGTTGGTGAGATATTTCTCTATTTCCCCATCTTTTATCGTGTTTTTGACTTTAGGTTTGACTATTCTGTATGCCAATGGTGTGAGAAAGGTAGAGAGGTTTTCAATAAAAGAGAAGCATCTGCTGTCTTCTTTCATTCCCAATAGTGAACCTGCATGAGGTCACCTACTTACATCTGCAAACAAACTATTATAAGAAATATTGTATTTTGGTAGATCATAGATTTATTGAGAAAATATTGGAGTACGGCGATGAAGCCACCTGTAGCATACATCAGATGACTACTTCTGAGATTTACTTATGAAGGTTGATCACTATTATTATCAAACTTTCCAAATTAGATAACCTTGCTTTCAGCATGGGACATTGCTAAACTGAAATTATTGTGTAAGCTGATAGTTTGGAAAACAAGAACATCTTACCCAAGAACCTCTAAATCTTAAAGCATTGTGGCAAACAACGCGATGGATCTTCCCCATACAGCAAATGAATTGATGAAATTTGCTGGTGGGATCTTGAAAAGATGTAACAGTAATAGGAAGTTCATGCCAAATCGGACTAGTACTTGTAGTATTTATGTGATTTTAAAATTACAAATTTGAGAAGAAATGCAAGGCATTAGATAAACACTTTTGGTCAAACCCCAGGAATGCAACATTTCTTGAGTTTTCACCATGTATGCTTCTTCCTCTTGTCACTGCCACAAGCCAAGGTCGCAATCTGTTATTTACTATAAGCTTTACACATATGTAGTGGTTATTATAAACCCTATTTCTTCTTTGCTTATATCCACACAACTTATGTTGGTTGGTGCAACTGCCATGTCAATGATCTTGCAGGTGTAAATATAATATGCCAAATTACCTTTTTTGAAGGTTTCCTGTAGTGCAGTCAGCATAGGTTTTCTGATCTATAGCTTCAGAGAACTGTTGCACCGAATATTGGCATTTGCATCTTACTGAGTATTATTAATCTTATAAGTGAAATGAAATGCACAGATGTTGTCTCTTAACCATATTATGATTTATGCATGTAGCATGCTTGACCTTTTTCTGAAAGTACAAAATATTTTTGTTGCTAGAACTGAATCAAGGCTTAATTATGAGTAAAGGAGGTGCTGCTTTACTAGCACATACAGCATCCAAAACAGATGATCCCCAAACTCTCAGAATGGTAGCCGGAGCAATTGCAAATTTATGCGGAAATGGTAAGCTCTTGGTCTTCATAAAGATCTTACTGGTTTTCAGTCATGAAGTCAAATTAACAACTGGAGTTGAAATCTTGCCTCGTATTATCACATAAGGGGACAGTTCCAGTGTTGAATAATAAATTGGATTTCAAGTTGTTGTATTGGAAAGTGTCGGCCATATTGAGAAGACTTCTATCTCGAGTACTGATGCAGGTATTTTTCTTTTTTGCATCATATCAGAGAAATTACATTTGCTGCTGACTGAACAAGGAGGCATTAGAGCACTCTTGGGCATGGTTAGATCTGGAAATAATGATGTCATTGCCCAGGTTGCCAGGGGAATGGCGAATTTTGCTAAATGTGAATCTCGAGCAATAACTCAAGGTCTCGTGGTGCAGCTTAGAATATTATATACATTTATTTTTAGATTTTTTTATTACCAAACTAGTTGTTAGCAATTACTAAACTTTACCTTGGATGCTTTTAACTTGTGCAGGACACAAGAAAGGCCGCTCTCTTCTAATGGATGACGGTGTACTTTCGTGGTTGCTTGCAAACTCAAATACTGCTTCAATATCAACCCGGCGTCACATTGAGCTTGCTCTTTGTCATTTAGCCCAAAACGGTACACACTTTTGTCATGTTATTTATTTATTTTAGGGTAAGAAAAGAGTGCCTGCGTTATGTCCTATTTCTCTAAGGAAATATAGTTAGGAATGTTAACATCTAGGGTTCTAAGAGTGATTTGGATACCAACCTTGTGTGGTTTTGTTATTGTTATCAATGCTTTATCTTCTTGGCCACATAGTTCAAGAAGAAGATGTAGTCAATACTCGTGAATAGTTAGTAAACTCTAGCCTATATACTTCTTGAATAACCAAAAAGGATCCATAAATTTCTTCAAGTCCGTAATAGTTCTGGTTGTAACATGAGTGTCTGATGTTCCATTTCTGCAAACTTCATTGTATCAAGAGGTGAAATTGGTTCCTGCAACCATGGCATGGTTTAGCCTTGTGATAGATGTGCACTTGTGGTAGTAGGCCCTTAGACTTGGAACATTGGTTGGTTAAATCCTTAAGCACGTTATTTACTAGGACCCCTTTTCCTTTTCTGTGGGAAGAAAATTCTTTCATCTTGTTACAAGAGCATCACAAAGTCAGAATGTGAATTATGAGTGTGTTACAAGGGTTTAGTAGTGGACTAGTAATAGGCTTTGACCATAATTTTAGTTAATTGCTTTTTGTTGATATGAAACTTATTGAGTCGGTCGACTATTTTGGGCAAGACATGTTAGAAGAACGAGGGCTGTGGTTCCTTAAGGGGTAGTGAGTTGAATGCATGCATCATACGAGGATGATGTTGGAATTTTGTTTGGGTTTCTATTTAGGTTGAACCGAGCACTTCAGGAATTTAGATGGCCGATTTTTAATATCCTGTTTCATATCGGGTCAGGTGCAAGTGAATTACGACTTAGTGGTGGATTACTATTGATCCGCTTCGTGAACTTTTAATTGATATGAAGATAATTAGTGACAAGGTCTCCTAGTGATCCGCTTCCTGAACTGTTTTAGATCAACCATATAGATAATCTTGCATGACTTAGGGTGTGTTTAGTTGTGGAAAACTGTTTTCATTTTCCTAGAAAACATTTTCAGAAAA
>LUCG01090132.1:0-11862 GCA_001633085.1 Carthamus tinctorius | reverse complement strand
TAATTCATCTTATTCCGCTGCATTCTTACTGAAGTAAACTGTAATCCATTAGAATCAATCTCCTATATCTGATTTGGGATCTTTCAAGTTCGCTGATCCATCTCTTCCCGCGACCCGTCCCGAGCCGGCTGCCTCTTCTTCTCAGGAGGTAGTCTCTTCTATTCAGCGGCTCGAAGGGAAGATTGATTCGCTGACGACAGCAGTCAAGGACTCTATATCTGGTGTTGAGTCAAAGATTAGAGTTCTTGCATCTTCTTGCCGTGCAGCGGCCGGGCCACCGAAGCGTAGACACGACGACCGAGATGACCCCGATCGCCGTGAAGGGGAAATCAACAAGAAGGCCCGGCGGATTTCTTTTGTTCAGACAGGCACATCTATCGGCACCGCACCTTCCGGGACTCGCACAGTTACCAGTGTCGACGCACGTCAGTCTAAGCCTAGTCAGAGATCGGCGGCGGTTACTGAGATGAGTGGTCAGATATCTTCTTCCTTATCGTTTGACACTCCTCCGCCATACATGTCGCCATTTCCACTTACACCATCTCCAACATGTCGCGAGTCATCACCAGTTCCAGATCTCTCTTCTCCTCCGAGATCATCTTCATGTACCTCTTCTCTGCATCCCACCAGACATCGTGAGCCCATCAACCCTGTCTCTCATGGCCCTCAGCGACCGGTTCATGGTCAATGGGTACAGCCTCCCTTATCGCCTCCCAAGGTGACCTTCACAAGAGACAAAGGGGCACTTGGAAATCTGCCAAAGTTTATAGAACCGCGGAAGCCCGTCAAGTGGGATAGAGAGAGAAGGTATGGCAGTTATCTTGAGGATGTTCATCGCTCCATCTTCACCGATAAAGAAGAAGACTTACCTCCAGTGAAGTACTATGGGCTTACTCATAAACCAGCGCGATACCAGACCGTGTAGCTTTACTGGATTGGTGCTTATGCTAAACCCTAGGCAGATGTATTCTTTTATGACAATCCGATCGTGCTTATCCGAGACATCAAATTTGTATGCTTCAAAGGTATTTGGTTCCCGATATTCACCGTCACCCGCAAGAGTACCAGCGTCTACACTTTCTCGGAAGCCGATTTCGAGAACGTACATGTGGATGACATCGAGACACTATACATAGATATAAAGTCGCTTGCCATCAAGCCTCTGGTGAAAACAAAAGCACTAGAAGCGGTTGAGCGCTTTATCAAGCGGAACCGAAGAAACTCTGAGATAAATGATTTCCAGATCGGGTTAGAGAGTCATCACAACACCATCAACCTGTCACTGCCGGATCAAGAGCTTCCAAACATTGATCAGTATCCATTATACATCGTTCTACGGAAACCAGACTTTGGAGTTGTCTATTCGAATGAGAAAGGTGAGAAGAAGTTCTTACGTTGCAAGGAGGTGCACAAGTACAGCGATGGGACTCTCTGAATCATTTGTACGGGGTTGGCTATGGAGAAGAAAAGATTAGAGCTTGAATTGTTGAAGACGGCACATTGGATCAATCCTTCCATCCAGATAGACAAGGCATTCATGATCATCGAGCACCGTCTAGAGCACCGCAACATTCTACGACGTCTCGAATCCTACTACGGTCTACGGCAGATTGAGGGAAGACCTGCGGAGAAACGTCACAAGAGACTACCACCACCACAGAGACCTGAGGAAGTGAAAGCTTCAAGGAAGAAGACGTCAAGCCAACATTGCAGTCACCGCACGAATTGACACAAAGGGGGAAATTGTTAGATTTGTTAGTTGTGTCAATTTGTAAATCTTATAAACTGTTGTTCCTTAATTGTAATTGTTGATTTAAAGCCCATTGTTTAGGGCCCATTAGACTNCTTTGAGTTCATGACTACTTGCATTCTTGATATATATATATATATATATATATTGCTTGGTTGATTCTTGGAACCCACAAGTTCAAATCGGGTGGCTTTGGATGTGGCCGGGAGCGAGGTCGTCGATTCGTGAAGAGTCGAGATGTTAGTGAACGGTTCCAACGGGATGCCATGTGAGATGTTACAAAGTGTGGTGAATTTGATTTGGGTTAAGTGAAGATTATAGACGTGACCGAGACGGAGGTCAGATGTCCGGGAAAAGTCCGGATGTTGATGAACGGGTCAAGATCATCAAGATTACGAGGGTGATTGTTGGGTAATCTTGATGGGTTAAGCTGGGTCATGGTTCGATGGTTCAATAGTTTAAGGGTGGTTTTAGTTTGTTTATGTTAAATTAAATATAATTTAGTTAATAGTTATTTAGTTTGTTTTATTTAATGGGTGAATTAGCTTTGAATATGCAAGTTGGCATGGACTAAGTCTTGCATGGATTTAGGAGCAAGTAAAGGGTCATGGAGAAATAGCTAGAAATTAGGAGATTTAGGTAGTTTTTCTTTGCTTTGTTTGCTTATATATATTGTAGTAGCTTTTCTTTCCAAATGTAAGTGATTTTGATTGAGAAGGGATTAAATTCTCTGCCGTATTTCACTTTTCCTTCTATTACCTTCTTTCTCTAATTTTGTAATATATATTTCAATCCCTTGCTTTAAATAACATATCTATTCAAATCCAAAACCAATATCATCATGTAAGGACTAAGGACAGAAGTATTCCACATCAACATTTGTTTACAAACAGTAAACAAAACCATAAGTAAAACAAGAACTATTGGTGAACGCTATACAACTTGATGACAGAGAATATAGGGTATTAATTCTTAACCATAAAAGTTAGAACTCGTACTCAAATGTGCTTAATTTGAGGGGGAGCTTACAAAAGAAGTATTCGGTTATCTTGTCAAGGGGGAGCTTGGAGATTAAGTGTTGCCGAGCATCGCTAAAGTTTTCTGAAGAAAGCAAGGGGGAGAAGACCAAGAGAGTAATCCGACTCGGACAATGTGATAGTCCGACTCGGACAACGGAGCAGGATCGGAACTTGCAACAAGAGGAATCCGACTCGGATTATGGAAAATCTGACTCGGACTATGGTACAAGGGAAAATCCGACTCGGATTATGGGGTAATCCGACTCAGATTATGAGAAAAATAGGGGAAATCCGACTCGGATAACTTCTCCTACTCGGATTTAAGTAAAAAAGGCTCAGGATGAGATCCCGAGTTTGAGAGAAATCCGGCACAAAACCAGACACCAAAAACCACGTAAAAATCAGATATAAACCTTTAGAAACCTTTTTAAACCAGTGATAAGAGTAAGAAATAAACTAGAAAACACTCTAAAGCCACTTATCCCTTACCCAGCTCATTTTTAAAAGATTTAACCATGAACTTCAAGAACACTGATAAAACAGTATTTTTTCAAAAAAAAAAAAAAAACTGAAAAGATTTACCAAAGTTTTGGTTCTGATACCAAATGTGAGTCCAATCTTTAGTGAGAAAAGATGAAGTACACACTGATAATGATTTTTAGAGAAGAAATTAGAAGTAGAAGATGGTGATGAGAATCAGTCGGAGAATGTTTGTCTAATAGAATATACTGAAAAAGACTTGATGGCTGTAGTATTGATTAGACAATAAAGATTCACACACACAACCCTATAAAGGAATAGAACATTCCTTTTATAGGGCCATAAGAGGAAATTACAAAGACCTCCCATGGAGTTTCAACAAAGTTACAAAAATAGACCCTACACTATTACAAAGCATTTTTGAGAAATAGGAAATTACAAGATTGGCCCTCTGACTTCTTGACAATACAGAATCAGAGTCTAACAAGAGCCCAACCTATACCAAACTTCATCTACCAGATCTAAAACAAGAAATCTTCAAGAAATGAAAAACCCAGATCCATACTTTTTCTTTACGAGCAGCTTCAAAATCCAAAAAAAGTTCCTCTAATTGAGTGATTGGCTCTGATACCATTTGTCTAAATCCTCTATTGTCTGATGATTTGCTTGGCTATGATACCATTTGTTGGTCCCAAAACAATCAAACAATAAAGGATTTAGATGAGAAATCACTACAACAAAGTTGACTTAATAGGACCCCTAAAATAAAAGTGTCCTTATAGAGTATTTTATAGGACACTTATTTATAGAAACAAACATAAAAGTGTCCTATCTAAAGCGTTGCAATAAGTTTATAAGACCCTTTCAGGCGTCGTAACAAGTTTTTTGGGGCATTTCCAAAAACAAGCGTCGTATTAGCTAATTTTATAGGATGATTTTGAGAAGTGTCCTATAAACTTTATATGACACTTCTCAAAAGCGTCCTATAAAATTAGCTAATACGACGTCTGTTTTTGGAAATGTCCTAAAAAACCTGTTACGACGCCTAAAAACGTCCTATAAAGTTATTGCAACGCTTTTATATAGGACGCTTTTGTGTTTGGTCCTATAAATTAGCGTTCTATAAAACACTCTATTAGGACGCTTTTTTATTTTAGGCGTCCTATAAACTCAAGTTTGTTGTAGTGAATCGATAGAGAAAGCAACAAAGTTCTTGTATTATTTGTGAGAGCTCTCAAAGCTTATAAGAACACACACACACACACACACACTTTTCACTAGTCGACTCTAATTGATTTGGCTTCACACCCCTTTCCCAAAATCGTAGACCCTTTATATAAGGTCCATTTACATATCAAGCCCAAGCCCAAGCCCGTTAATCTTACACTATTTGTTGCAAATTACAAAATAAGCTTTCTCAAAGCTTTATTTATAAAACTTTCACTAATTAGGACAATTTGGTCCTAACAAACAGAATAGTTAGTTACCCTTATAAATTATTTACATGCCATGTCATTGCCACTTGTGTTAAGTAATTGTCACGTAATACACAAAACCGAGAAAACGGGTGATATCCGGTCGGAATGGTATTATGTGAACAGTTAGAAAAAGTTCAATGGTATATTAAGTACAAAAATAAAGTTCAATGATAAAATGTAATCAACAAAATAGTTTGTTACCCTTATAAATCATTAACCCTTTATATTAAGGCCAAACTACTTTATAGCTAGCTATTCCAATTCTAGCGAGGAAGGCCTTCTTAGGAAGTTGTAGTTTTCTGCTTGCCTTTCAAGTTCAATTGTATTGAAGTATCTTTAACAATTTCTCTATAATTTAAAATAGATAATCAAGTTAGATATCTTAAAATTAAATTATATTTCACTCTAAGAGATTCTATATTTTTAGAGAATTCCACATTAAATATATTATAAAAATATTATATAATTTTATCATTTTGTTTAAAAATTTATACAAATAATAATAATTTAATGTTACTGATGAAAATTGATAAAAAAAACCATTTCTCTCATCTATCATCAGGTTATAAATAATTCTATTAAAGATGATCTTAGGATGTATCAAAACTGTTTATTATTTATAGTTATTGACTGATCTCATAGATGGCGAATCATCATGCATGGATCCAAGAAGAGTTGTTTTTATCAACCTATGAAAACGACCTACAAACCAATCAGAGTTTCCTTTAAGAAATTTTATTATTCAATGTCCGAAAATATATATTAATTTATAGCGTTAATATTAAGGAACTTGGATTGCAATATACTTACATCAACTTGAATTCGTGTATATAAATTATGAGAACGTGGATCATGCACAACTTCGCATAAAAATATGTTGCATAGGGATTGTATATATAACTTTATGTGTTACTCTACAACAACAACTAGAAAGTCTTTGTTATTTAATTTTTTGTCATAACCATTTGTTAGTATTATTTCAAATAAAAACACTTGATAGATGACAAAGCTGATAAAGGCAAAAAATCACCTCTATAAAACTCGATTTTCCAACGAAGGTTAATCATCTAAATTGCAAACATCGAAATGGAGAGCGTATCCAAACCACAATCCCAATCTTCTTTAGGGTTACTTGGAATATTCAGGGAGTCTTTTAAAGTTACAAGTAAAAATAGAAAGCTGTTGGTCCCAATCCTACTTCTTGTGTTTATTTCGATCTCTCAGTTAGATCTTGCTCAGAATTATATACTAGCACCACTTGATGAACATTATGAAAATCTTGAGTTGCAGATGGCTAGAAACCCACACACATGTAAGGATCTCGGTTATAATTCTCCCACTTGTCGTGCTACCATTGTCAACAGCCTCGAATTTTTCCTTGTCGAAGTCATCTTTTTTGCCTTTTCATCATTCGTTCTACTCGTTTTCTTTGTTGCAACAGTTTCGTCCACGTATGAGGCTTACAATGCCAAAGTATTAGGCCCAAAAGAAATGTTGTTGAAAATAAGAGTAAGTTGGACAAAGCCAATAGTCACTAGCTTTTACATGATCCTAATCACGTTGGGCATCGTTTTACTTGTCTTCATCTCATCGTTCACAGCCAACATCTCGGCAGTAAATTCATGGTCAGGTGTTTACCTTGGAGGCATCACTGCTTTGATCTTAGTTTGGTATTACATGGCCACCCTTTGGATATTTAGTTTGGTTGTTTCGGTCTTAGAAGGAGGTTTTGTTGGTGTTAAAGCAATTAGGAGAGCTACAGAGCTAATGAGAGGCAAAAGAAGGCAGACTTATTTTTTGATGATTCCTTTTGCCATTTCTTATGTTGTCATTGATCGGATGAATCAATTCCTTATTACAAGCTATGATCTGAGCAGGAGCACACAGCTGGCTATCACCATTTCTTTCACAAATGGATTGAATTCCTTGTTGACGATCTTTATGTTCGTGTTGTTTACTGTTTTCTACCATGAACGAAAAACAAGCCATGACGAGAACGAAGTTAAAGGTCTCTATATTCCCATTGCTGCAGGTAAAGCTTCGAGAAAACAACTGTAATGTTGTCCCCGGAGCCACCATGTTATAGTACATAATGAGCGGTGTGCATTGATCTCGCATCAATTGTGTGTTCTTGTAATTACCAGATGTCTCCTTTGAACTTTTATATAATGGGTTGTTATGAATAATTGTCTTTCTTGTTATCTATATATACATTTACCAAATATGATTGGATTAAGTACATGGGAGTGTATCGAACTTGTCACGTTTTATCATTGTATGTACTTAACTTTGAAACTTACCGATTAATGTACCGAACTTACTAAAATTGCCATTGTATGTATTTCATGACAAATTGGATACACTTTCGTGACAAGTTGGATACATTAAATGGCAATTTTAGCAAGTTCGGTACATTAATCGGTAAGTTTTAAAGTTGAGTACGTACAATGATAAAATGTGACAAGTTCGATACACTCCCATGTACTTAACCCAATATGATTCACTATTTCTAAGCTACAGTGGTTTAGTTTTTCTTTTCAATAATACATTAATATTTGTTTATTACTAAATACATATATATAAGCTTAGTTTTTTTTAATAATACATTAATATTGTTTATTATTGATAGTATCTATATCTTATAAAATCAGGGAAGGGGTTATAAACGTTCACGCATGGGCGCGTCTTCAAGCATCCTTCACTACTCGTAGCCCACGTGGCATTCTCTTATTTCAACAGTTATCCTTCTTCCCAAATTTAGATTATTCTCTTCTCGACAGATGACCTTCTTCACCAATTCATTTTCTCCAAATTCATTCTTCTCCATTTCAGTCTGATTATGTGAAGGAATTTGCTCACACAGGGCAGTCTTATTCTCTTCTCCCCATTTGCAGGTTCTCCTCTTCACTCACATCTCCTTCTTTCCCCTTAATTCTTTTGAAGCCCTAATTTCAACCATCACCTCCATTTTCTCTTCTTCACCAGGCTCTATACCATTCCAGTTTGCTTCTGTAACTGTTGTCACGAGAGAGGGTGTTTGAAGAACAGATGTACGAGCCTATTGAATTCATGCGAGTTTTATATCTGGTTATATAGTAATTTTTTATCTTATAACGCTCTTTCTTATTAGGTTTTCAGTGTTTTTTGATCTCATAACCCTTTTTCTTTATGCGTTTGGGTTTTGTTATTTGAATTTGTGTATTGTTTCTTCTGATTCCTTTTTCTTAAATTCTCAGTGGCAAATTGCTCTTCTATTTCTTTAGTTTTAGTTCATTACGAAAGGAAAGGATCATAGGATCAAGTGGTTTATTCTTTCAAGTTTTTTGTATTTTTTCAATTGATGTGGGTTTTCTTGATGTAGAAATCCTTACATGAAATCCAATCCATTCCATTCCACATTCACGCAAACCAAATGGACCCTAAGTATCGTAGTGAATGATTTTTCTGGGTAGGAACCAGTCAAGTTTTTATTCTCTCTACATAGCAATGACTAAGTAGTGAATGTCTCTGAAAAGAATGGAGTTTCAGCAACTAAAAGGAGCTTGAATAAACTATAAACTTCGTTCAAGATGAGACATGCCATCTACCAACTACATTGACAGCAACATCAAAGGTCGGCTGGCCACAATGCTATTGAAGAAATGTACAATATGGCGTCAAGGATGATCTTTCCTTTTTGTTGTTTACCGCTTGGTGCTCTCTAAAGTTGGACAGGCTAGGATTCAATGTTTCTTAAACGTAAACGCTAAACTGATAAGTATTCAAGAATAAATTCTCCAAATTCTCTCAGAGAACAGCTCTGTAGATATCAATTTCATTCAAAATTGTAATACCTTCCCTCCTTAGAAAAAGCCAAACCATATATAGCAGACCCTTTCCTTTTTCAAGCTTACTAATAAGAAAAGACAGTTGGCAACCCCACAATAAAATGAAAAAGAAAACAATTTATTTTTTAGCTAACTAAAACTACGTCAAAGAACCTGTCATGAGTTGTTCTAACGGATAAGTGCTGGGATGGTTGCTTAGAGAGAAAACCATCAGGACAAGGTGTCATGTGGTTAAAGCAACCAGAATCGAAAATCCACAGAGTACCTGATGTAGAAGAGTGTTGAGAATTCACACCCAAAGAACCTGTCATGAGTTGTTCCATAAGCTCTTGATTACTGCGCATGAGTTCCATCAGATTAGAAGATGAAGACACAGATCCAGCAATCGGTACAGGCAGAGGTTCATTGGAAACAACTGATCTAGCAACGGGTTGATTTCGATGTTGATGATTCCTCGGATTTTGAGGACAATCAGAGACATAATGACGTGGATGTATAACTCCACAGCAACGGCACTTGCGGACAAGGCATTTTAGAAGTAAATGAGATGTAGAATGATAGAAAGTACACTCATTTGTGTTCGGCTTCCATTCACTGGCATTCTGTCTCCCTGCAGGCTTAACATTGCTGGCATTATTTTGGAATTGCCTCTCGTCTTTGTTGAAGATGGAGTATAGAAGATTGTCTCAGCAGGTACAGGGGAAGAGAGTTGAAGGCNTTAGCAGCTCGGTGATAGCATCTTCAAGAGTGGGCAAAGGATGCCTGTGAAGAAGGGAAGCCCGAACATTCTCAAACTTGTCGATGAGCCCCATCAGAATAGTGATGAGATGCAACTGACTGAAATATGTATGAAACTATCGAGGAGTTTCATCAAAGATCTGAGGTGCTCTAAGACTCAGATGATCACGATGTGCCTGCATCTCTGAGATATAAGAATTAATGGACTGATCAGGAAGCTGCCGTTTATTCTGAAAGGTTGTCCACAATTGGTACTGGTGAGATAGCCCAAAAGAGGTGTAGCGCTAGGCAAGAAAATCCCACAGACCCTTAGCAGTAGTATAACCATGGAATTGCTGATTGATCTCAGCTGTGGTAGACGCATTGATGAAGCCTAGAATGCAGGCATTGTTGACATCCCATTCGTTCATACATTTTACGAAATCAACAGCACTTTCGTTCATTCGTAATTTGAACAGGAAGAACCAATGTGCCAGTGGCATAGGTGTATAGACCGTGGGATTTGAGAAGAATTGTCATATGATGATGCCAGAGAATGTAGTTGTTTCCATTGAAAAACAACTGAAATGGGGTTTGAGTGACTAGCATTGGAGACCATTGGAAGTGTCAGGGTCGCCGGTTAGAAATGGCACTGTCGCCGGATTTGAATGGCACAGTTGCCGGTTTGGTAGGGTCAGTGTCGCCGAGAATGAAGCTCGGGAATTAGGTTGGAATGGAGCACGGGATTGAAGCTTGGGATTTACACTCGGGATTCGAACTCGGGATTGAGTTCGGGATTTGGAACTCGGGATTGAGCGCGGGATTTTAGAACTCGGGATTGAGCTCGAGATTGGAGCTCGGGATTGAGCTCGGGATTGGGTTGATGGAGACGGGATTTGACTCAAGATTCTGAGTCGGGATTTAAGTGGTTGGGATTTGGAGAAAACCCAATGAGAGACACGGGGTTGGGTTGCAGCAACAAGGGTAACAACAGATTGGCAGGGCGGCAATGGTGGTAATGAGAGGCAATTGTGGTAATGAGCAGCGCAATGGTGGTTATGACAGCGGCAACTATGGTGATGAGGGCGGCAACAGCGGATTGAAAGGGCGGCAATGGTGGTAATTAGAGAGATAGCAGTTGCGGTGCATGAAGATGTTGCCGGCACCGACAGAAAGCGACGAGAGAGAGCCTAAAGCTCTGATACCATGCTAGAAGATGAAGATGAATATGATATGATATGATATGATATTGATGATGAATACGTAAGAGAGAGAGAGAGAGAGAGAGAGAGAGGCCAAAGGTAATAGTCGTATTTCAGAGAGAATGAATATGATGATTACAAGATTACTAAGAAAAGAAAAAACCCTAGACTATTTATACATTGTATACAAGGCCAAGCCCATAATTCTTTAGCCAAACAACACTAGCTCGAACGAAATGTGGCATTTAGATTCCTCATCGATATTGCAAATCGGGCAGAGATTAGAGGGGACGTCTATTCCCCTACTGGCCAAATTGCTATGGGTGGGTAATTTAATTTCCCAACTTGGCGTAAAAAGAAGATTTGGCTTTATCTGGGACGAATTTTAACCAAAGGGTCTTTGATTGAACTTGATCTAGAAAACCGTTGTCGATCATCTTTCTTAGCCTAGCCATCGTAAAAAAAACCCACTAGCTTCCGAAGTCCAAGTCCAAACATTCCCGTTCCACACAAACATGTCACGAAAAATGATATTATATAACCGAAAGGAATGAGTTAAGTTGGGTGATGACACCCCACCTGCATGTTTTGTATCTACTCGGGATATCAACATCTAGTCTACCGTCTTGGTCATGTATCGCTCATATAAGCTCTTTCCACAGCGTCTCGTCTTCTCTTTTGAATCTCCACTACCATTTGCCCAAATGAGCAAGGTTCAAAGCCTTGAAACTACCATTATCCAAGCCCTCTTTCTCCTTAGAATTACACACTATACTCTAGGACGTACCCATGTAATTTTTTGTTATCAGCGATGCCTCCCGGAAGAATATATCTCGATGCTCTTGAGTTTGTTGATCACCAATGAAGGGACCTTAAAGATCGAAAAGTGGTAAGAACTGAGGCTGCCCAAAACCAACTTGCATAATGTGTGCTAATTGAACTGCTAATGTAAACTGTGTTTAAAAATGTGTTTAAGTGGTAAAACAATTAAAGTGGCTCACCAAAAGAGGACACGTGTCACTTTGTTGATCTAAAAAGAAAAGAGGACACGTGTCACTCTAGCTACTAATTTATTATAAGTATATATATATAGAAAGAGAGACGGGTTCATATCATAATGTTAACTATATACGAGAACGCGATGAGTTTTTTCGATATACAAAATCACATATTATTTACATGACTTTGCCCGTGGCTTTAAGTCTCCTCCAAAGTCGTCTGCGTCCTAATTTTTCCATTAGTGTAAAATCACATATGATTTTGTACATCGACGAAGCTCCTAGCGTTCTCCTAAATAGTTAACGTTCTCGTTAGACCTTTATACATATATATATATATATATATAGAGAGAGAGAGAGGTTCAAACGAGAAGTGCTAAAAAAATGGGAA
>LUCG01090125.1:0-11831 GCA_001633085.1 Carthamus tinctorius | reverse complement strand
CTATCAGCTAGCTTATCAGCTACCAGCTAGCTTATAAGCTAGTCCATCCAAACATAGCCTACGACTAGCTTCCATTGGATTGAAATACGTTATTTGAATTCGAGGTTTAAGTATCATGTACAATGATATAAACCCTTTAAAAAATTTTATGCTTATAATATATGTTGTTTTGAAAGGGTATCCTAGGCATTTTGCTTAGACTAATCCCTGGCAGTGGCCACAAGTTGTTAACACATGGATTCGAAACCGGGGTAGATGAGTTATCGATCCGCATCCCTCACAAGCCTTAACCAGTACGCCACAAACCTTGTGACTGATATATGTTGTTAGTGCATTATGAAATGTTATTTAACATTTTATTTAAATTTTCAATGTTCTAAATAAGTTTTTTTAATAGATTTTACAACAGAGAAAAAAAGGGTACGCAATAAAAATCATAAAACATAAGGATTATTGTACAGTATATTGTTGATAATGTAATAAATTAGACGACTACAACTATGGATATCATCTGTTCAGATGAGATGTGTTGATTTAAAAAGAAAAAAAAAGGTAGAATTCACTTTGTTTGGTAAACATAAATGACCTTAAGGTCATTTACATAAATGACTTTAAGGACATTTAGGTTTACCCTCATGTGTTTTCCTATCCCGATAGCAAGGGCATTCATCTTTATGTCCAACAAACCCTGAAGGAACACATAAACATGCCTTACAGCAACTGTTACATGCATCCAAACAATTTCCACGATGATGTGTTTTAGAACAGCGAACTCCACATGCATCCGGGCATTCTGTAAAATTAACATGTATTAGAACTAACACGACACTAATTTCTTACATTAAGAATAGATACTTACGAGCTGCTGTTAATGATCCTTCTCCTCCTGCCTAATCAAATTCAAAACAAGAAATAAAGTTAAATACAACTATTAGTGTAAAAATATTTCTGGAGAAAAAAAGAGAGGAAAAAACATTTTACTACATATTATGGATTAAATTTTGTTCAAGATTGTCTAGAAATCACAAATTGAATATGTTATTTGTGTGTTAACCGATAAATCATTTTTTTTTTTGATAAGGTTCATCTGGGCTTTGCCCAGACTACGTCCTTGGTAATTTTTATCGAGAGCTAAAGCATGCCCCCATGGGATTAATACTCAGTGGCCCCTGGTTGCTCACCTCCAGAATCGAACTTGGATTGGTTGTTACACCTTTCACAAGCCTTAACCGATAGGCTGCCTCATTGTAAATATGTCAATAGAACACCTATAAAAGAAATACATCTCCTAGATCCATTAAGCCAAAAGAAGCCTAGTTAATAAGTGTTGCAAAGTGTAGTGGATGACAAATGATTTATCTCAATGTTCTTGAATCTTAGTATAAGATTCAAGAAACACTCAACAATATATAGCATATACAATAAATAAATATATGTGACTACTTGCTTGACTTATTTAATAAATCTGATTTTTCTCATAGTTACTTGAAGATCTTGATTTCAAATCTCATACCCCAATAATATGCAACAAATTACATTAAAAAAAAAAGATTGCTTACATATGAATGATTTATAATGGTAATAAGGAGAAGAAAAATAAAGATGAAACTTGTTTCAAGTTTGACCATTGATGATACACCAAATATCAAACCTTTTTGTTCACAATCTAATACACCAACTATTTGTGTATGTATATATTGTTATTGTAGTTATTTTCTAGGTAAATTGATGGTGTTTACTAGGGTTGATTTTAACTATGTCTTAAATTCTTAGGACAAAGGTCATGAAATAATAAAATCAGATCAATGAAACAAGTAGTAAAATCAAATCCACATCATACAGAAAGGAACCATTGCGACTTGAACATGTATTAATTCGTTTACAAACACCCTTTTAGAATGAATAGTTTATGAGTCTGGAAATAAATGGTTTTATTTGAATATCTTGTTTGGATTACTTTAACTATGTCTTAAATTCTTAGGACAAAGGTCATAAAATAATAAAATCAGATTAATAAAACAAGTAGTAAAATCAAATCCACATCATACAGAAAGGAACCATTGCGACTTGAACATGTATTAATTCGTTTACAAACACCCTTTTAGAATGAATAGTTTACGAGTCTGGGAATAAATGGTTTTATTTGAATATCTTGTTTGGATTACTGGATTTATATTTTAATTTATTGGCGTGTTAATAATGCATACATATATTGAAACTTTAGCATTATTTTTTTTTTTTGATAAGGTTCATCTGAGCTTTGCCCAGACTACATCCTTGGTAATTTTTACCAAGAGCTAAAGCATGCTCCCATGGGATTAATACTCAGTGGCCCCTAATTGCTCACCCTCGGATTCGAACTTGGGTTGGTTGTTACACCTTCCACAAGCCTTAACAGGTAGGCTGCCCCATTGGGGTTAACTTTAGCGTTATTTTCCTCTTGAAATGTTATTATTGTTATTTCTCATGTTATTTAATGTTTATTTTGTATCATTAATGATTTTTAACAAAATAATTCAATATTTGTCTCTAAGCTAGATTGAGCATCAGAAAAGAACCATCGTCTATGTGTTTGTTAATTCATTTCTAAGTGACCGATTTATATATCTGTGAAAATCTAATAAATCGGTATAAAATGACGAACACGAAATTCCAATCGCCACCAAAAGTATTGTTTTTTGTTGTTATCGAAACACTCATAATGTCTTTTTCAAACTTCTTAAACCATATTGCTTGTTGGAAAACGAAATACATTCGATTAGGGGTGAACAAAAAGGGGCATAAACTTTCTTGAATTGCATCGAAGTCTTCAACTTGAAGACGATGGTTCGGTTTTGGTCGCTTTCTATGAGGAAAATGATCGATCATTTGGATGGATATAAACTTAAATTAAACTCATAAGTTTATATCCAAGAAATTATAAACCAAAATCTAAAAAAAAATCAATATGTTAAATGTCAAACCTTATATTATATTTTTTTTAGATACAAATCTCCAAATATGTCGTTTTCTTTTAGAAAATAAACAATAACGAAGACGACAATGAAGACAAAATGATATGATCGTTGATCGTGTATAACATAAAGAAGAATTTTCTTTTTTATACGCAAATAACAATATTAGAAGAAATCAAAGAAAACAAACAGAGTTAAATTGAGCATATGCAAGATGCAAACTAAATTAAACCAAACAAAAAGAAAGACCAAAGCTGGAATATAACCAAGGACCGATCACTAAGCTATCAAACTGTTATGATTTTCACGGAAATTGTTATTTTTGTCATGGGATGCATTACATACACAGACAACACTTCACTGACAAAAGTGAGATAAGTAATCGAAAGAATTTTGAGAGGTTTTAAGATTATAATGTTACATAAGTCGTTTTATAATCTACCAATCTTGTCACATCTCCCTTGTCCCTCTCAGTTATATCACACCCCACTTCCCAGTATCCCAGTCTATATGTTATACCAAACATGACACGATAAGTTTGTGTTTCGGTCTATGTGTATACTGAAGGCACCCTTACAAACTAAAAGAGTAATCTAAGATTAAAATATGTCAACCTAGGAAATAAATGGTTGTAGTAAAGTCACAAAATCACACACAATGAGTTGTTAAAGTGCAACTTTTCATGTACTAAAAAACCATCACATTAATTGCATAAAGTCAAATTTCCAAGGCAACTTTAAACACTCACAAGCATTGAACCACCTAATGAAAGTGACTCATTTGAACCAACTTGCTTCCTATCATATCCTAAAAAGATAGAAGTCATAATCTTTTCCAACAAAAAAAGCACCACATTTTATAAAAATGAAAATTTTCGGGTAAAAAACATATCTATTTTGCATTTTTCATAAAACACGTCGTATATTTCAATGAAACTAGGATATAAACCGGTCATGTTTGATGTGAACTAGCAGATAAATTGGTTATGTACTTATGTTTGATAATAACTAGCGGATAACCTAAGATCAAAGCTTCTGTCAAGTTCTACTTAGGGGTTGTTTGGTTGGTTTTCCATTAAGTCCTGTATGGATAAAGCTGTGTCTTGTGTGTGCAGATTAATTTGTTTATATAGAACGGAAAAGTTAATATTTGAAAGGATTTGGAGGGGCAGGTTGGGTAAGATCTTGGTTTTTTGCACTGAACTCCCCCTAAAAGCTTACTAAATAAGCCAACTTTTATATTATTAAGTCATTATCAAATAGTCATGTATAGTTGACCAAATAAGCTGCTAACAAACAAGCCAAGCCCTGATTTAAAACTAGGGTGATCCAAAATCATTTATCAATTAATCACTAATTAAAGTATCAATTAAAAAACCCAAGTATACCATTAAGTAGCCATCAAGAGTCCTAAAAGTTAGCTGACTTCCAAATTGCAGCCAAAGAATCTTCATATCTTCAGGCCAATCTACATTAATAATGTTCCAAAGAATGAATTTCATTAAGGGCAGCATATATAACTTATTCATAATGAATCAATGGATGATCATGGCTAGTAATGTTGGATATGCAAGAAAGAACAATGATAACCTTGAGTTATATCAGAAACAAGCACTTGAATTTCTGGCCAAGAATACGCTTCCGATCTGAATGATCAAGATAATAAGAATCATATGAAGGGATCAGATCTACAGAACTCAAATTCAACGCGGAAAAGAAAGCAATTTAGAAGATCAGAAAAATGAAATCTGGAGGGAGGGTTAGGTTTAGAGGAAAACCGCAAAAAAAAAATGAAAAACTAAGAAACACCCTGATAACCATTCATCATGACGGTATGCACATGTGCATACAAATTATTTGTAGCACTCACACATGCATACAAGTAATTTGTAGCTCTCACACGTGCATATTCACATGTGAATAACAACCTCAATTACTTGTATGCACGTGTGAATGCCGTCCAAATGTACAGTCACTAGGGTATTCCTCAGTTTATCATACTCTTCGGATTTTCCCATGAACCTCCCTCTACGATTATTTGTGCTTTTTATGATTCTGTATCCTGTAAATGGCAAGAAAATTCGAAATAAAGATGAAATCTCAAGTGATTATATGCATAGATCTTTCTATACAAAATCAGATAGAAATCAACCAACCAACCAAACCAATATCAGAACTAGTGCTGAAGAACTAGTAATCAGCACGAATTTGTCCAAGATCTTCATCATCATCGTCATCATCATCATCATCATCATCATCATCCGATCATGTACCTAACTACAAAGATCAAGAACAGAAGTTTTTATTAACAATGACAAGATCAAGAAGGTGATTATTGATGCATTATGAACCATTATATCAGCTGAAGAAATTTCCCATCTTCGACTTCATTGTTCTTCGTTTCCTGCTATACCCAATTCTTCACTAAACAATTCTTCCCAAAATTCTTCATCAAATCCCTCAACATCATTCGGCATTCGTGTTTCTTGATTTCTTTTTGCTCTACCGAACCCTTGCATTTCTAAAGCAAGCGCATCCAATTCAGACATTTCCTGTTCTTCCGGTTCCATCTTAATAGCCTTTGACCCTTCACCATGGTCGATCGGGCGTCGTCTTTTCTTCACGATTGTCTCTTCAAGATCCTTCCTTTTTCCATGCCGGACCAACTTCTGGACAAAGTCAGGATTTTGCATCGCTTTCGCTAAAAACCCCATCATTTTCTGCTGTTTTTTCTCAGTTCCTTGTAGTCTGAGCTCCATCGCTTGAAGGTGGGCCCTCGTGTTTTGCTGCTGCTGTCTCAGCCTCACTAATTCCGTCATGAGAATTTGTTTGTCGCGTTTCAGACGTTTGACTTCGTTGTCGATTCGTGATTTTCCATGATCGATGGTTGGATCGGTGGATTGGTGTAGCACTAGAGGCTGAGAAGGTGTTTTTCGACGTTTGATGTTTTTCAACATGTGTTTATGGCCCCTTAAAAACCCTTCGTTTGCGAATTCCCATGTATCCGGATCGATCTTTCTAAAACCCTGCATTCGAAAAACCAAATTTCTGAAACTAACAAGTTTCGACCACATTAAGGATCATATAATCTATTTGATAAGTGTGACAAACAAGTGGTGGCCTATGCCACAGTATGCACCATGGTGGGTTTGCCCCAAAACAGTGTAGCTGATGTGGGACTCTAACAGTGTAGACAACAGGGAAACGGGTAACTTTTAACCACAAACACAAACAAGTGACCACAAGGATTGTGGCATAGTGGTTGAGGCTCAGGTGGAATATCCCATCTGTCCAGGGTTCAACTTCAGGCATCTGCAACAGTTGTAGCCATTGAATTTATCAAGGTTGATGTCTTACAACTATAATTTGCCGGGATTAGTCTAGCATAGCCTAGGACACCCTTTCAAAAAAAACACAAACTATTGACGTTTCCTGANGGGGGGGGGGGTGTTATGGTGACACATGCCACCACTTGGTTCCTCCATCATAGTGTAAAAAACTTATAGGATCGTGAAAAGCGTCACGATATCAGTTTGTTTGTGTGCCACATTATATATTTTGAAACTACAATGAGGACACAAGTTTCCATTGGCAGAGTTGGTTTGCAAGGCCTTTTTTCCACCCCAAATCCAAGTTCGAATCACGTTAGTTTCATTTTCATAGTTTTTAGATTTATTATGTTTCTAAAAGAAACCGTAATAAAAGACATGAACACAGGACCTCACATACGAAAAGCAATAAACTAACCATCAGACCTAACAATTATTTTGTAAAAAATATCCTATATTTGTTTCTTGCAGTCAAATGGTGCCACCATTTGAACAACCAGAAATGGAAAAACTCTAACATGTTCTTTAAGGCCTAAATCCAATTCAAGAAAACTCCAAAACTTGTGTTTATTAATACCCAAATTCTATTATTAAGTTACCTTTATCATAGCAAGTAGCCAGCCTCATCAAATTCAAGAAAACTCCATGACTAAGAGGTTGTTCGCTAGGTTTCCTAGTAAGTCTTGTATGATAAAGCTGTTTGTTTGGATTAATTTTTCTGTGTAAGATTGGGAAGGTTCTTGTTTGAAACTTCTTTTTAATTGGAAGTAGCAGATGCAGAAAAAACTTGGCTTTCCGCATGAAAGCTCCCCTCTAGAAGCAATAAATCACTTTCTATATCATTAAACCACTACAAAACAATCATATATAGGGGAATGAATAAGCCGTTAGCCCATTAAGCTAATTAAGCTACTAACAAACAGACCCTTAAATTCAATTAACAACTAAGGACGTTATGCTTTAAAATTTTGAAAGATAGAAACTTACATAAGTATTAAGCTGCCTCACAAAGCTAGAGAAATTGTTGTGCTTGAAGTATCTTGGAAGTACATCACTAGAAAAAGCATGTGGATCCCAAACCACAAAGCTTTGACCTCCTCTACTCCAAGAAACAATGTGATCCATACTTTGATCATCCACCATTTCATATATTTTTGTCAAGAAAGGTGGAGGTCCAACATCATGTAAACCCTCCATTGGCTGTGGCATTTCCACCATCACAGGCTGTTCAAAACTTGAAACCCCAGAAGGGTATTCTTCCTTAACAAATGGATACAAAGGATTCATGGTCAAATTACTCCAAAAGTAGACAAACTTTTCTATAAAATCACACAATCTTTTCAATCAAATCTCAAATGAACTCATTTACTTTTAGAGTAAACCCCAAAACCCAGATCAAATCTTAATCTTTTTTTATAATTATCAAATTGGTTCATTAAAATATGCTGTGAACTCGGGGAAATGGGGAAGAAACCTGGAAAAAATTAAGAAAATTCGTTGAGACAAAAGGTCAAACACTTGGGTTGCATCTTGCATGACAAAAAAAGGGGAAAATTTACAGTAAACCCCAAAACCCAACTCAAATCTTAATCTTTTTTTGATGATTTTCAAATTGGTTTATTGAATTTTGCTGTAAACTTGGGGAAAAGAGAGAAGAAACTTAGAAAAAATCAAGAAAATTCGTTGAGGCAAAAGGTCGAACAGTTGGGTTGCATGACAAGAAAAGGAGAAAATCTAAGTGAGATTTTGGGGGGGTTTGGTGATCACTTCAGGTAGAAGTAGAAGACAGAAAGTAAATTGATGAAAGAAAACTGACAGTTGCTAGAAAATCTTTAGGATCAGTTGCTGGTCTTTCTCCTTTGGGAAAGTTCCCCCTTTTAATGGTATTACGCCCACGGTTTGGAGTTCAAGAACTAAAGAAGCTTCTGGAGACTTTCCAATTTGCAAACCATAAAAAATATAAAAATTTTTAAAAAAATTACAAAAAATATGAGTGGTTTTTAATATTCTAATTGTTGGTGGTTAGAAATATAGAGGAAGGTTCATACGAGAATGATAACTATTTAACAGAATACGAGAATAATTCCCAACCATTCATCCGGTCAATAAAGGCGGCTTTGACCGTGGTCCCCCCTTTAATAATCTCTACCCTCCCATGAATCGCGTCAATCCTCCGTAATCACGTCCACCGTAACCAATGATGTGTGGCTAAGATTCATTTTCGTATTCTCTTAAATTGATGTCATTCTCGTTTGAACCCACCCTTAGAAATATAAGTACATATTATTTTCTACTATTATTGTTTTTTTTTCTTTAAATAAATAATATATAAAGTATTCTTCGATAAAAATGTGTTCATCTGATACGAGTCTTTTTACATGAGACCTTAAAAAACCATAAAATAACAACAAAAGTTTACAGCAAAATATTGTAACGATACAAAAAGGCTTTCAACCTGCACAACAACAGAGTTTGTGATAAATGTTTTCTTTCAGTGTTCTGTCATGAAAAATTCAGTTTTATTAGTGCTATGAGGAAGGTTTTGGCTCTTCAACCATATAAGGGTTGTGGCGCATTGATTGAGACCCTGTGGGGATGCAGTGGAATATCTTATACGTCCAGGGTTCGAATCCAAACGTACGTAACAACTATGGCAGCTGAGTTATCAGGGATTGATGCCTTACTGTCATAAATTGTTGGGATTAGTTCAGGTATATCCTAACCCTTAAAAAAAGATTTTGACTCTTGTTTATACTTATGTGGGACCCGTTGTTATCAAAAGGGTATTTTCGTCAATTTCTTCATAAAATCATTGAGTTTTATGATTTTATAGGTCATTTCATAATAAGTGTTTGAAAACTAACCATTTCATAGAAATCTAGTTTTGTGATTTCCTCGGTTTAAAAGATCGTTGTTTTTTTTAAATAACATATTCTGACTTGATATATAGATGTTAATAAATCCACTTTATAGTTTTTCAATATTTCTTATATCTATGTAGATAAATGATCTCACAAAATACCTAAATTGATCGGTCATGAATTCGGGTTATATTACCAACGGGCTTGTAGTCTAGCGGTATTTGGAGTATTTATAAGGTGTTTCCTTCCCTTGTAGTTGTGGGTTCGAGTCTCGTTATGAACAGCGGCGTAGATTTAGGAATAGATTTTAAGAGTAGATTAGTTGGGTATGTGTGTAATCTGCTGTTTAGGAAAAAAAAAGAATTCGATTTATATTCATATTAAAACTATAAATTATATTTAGATTAAAAAAAAAGAACATTATTTCCAAGGTTTTTTGGTGGGTCCCATGGATATAAGTGGTAGGAATACCGTTTTTTGGATCCAGTGCAAAACGATATCTGATTGGTTCGCGGGTGGGCCCCCACTTATCATTTTGGTATCAGAGCATTTTCTTACGAGCTCTTATAAAAATTAGAGTAAATTACATATTTGGTCCCTGTGGTTTACACTTTATTGCACTGTTGGTCCCTCTTTCAAAATAATTATGGATTTGGTCCCTATGGTTTACGCTTTCTTACACTGTTGGTCCCTCTGCACTAACACTGTTAAATTATTCTGTTAGATAAAGGGTAATTTGGTCTTTTTACTATTAATTCATTTTTTATTAAAAATAAACAATATAAAAACTTCCAAGACCCCACCTACCCCTCTCTCTCTCTCTCTAACACCGACCCTTTTCCTAACGTCTTTCTATCTCCGGTGACCCCCTTCTCCATCTCCGGCCAAACCCTTCTTCTTCTCTGACCATGTTTTAAGGCGACATTTCTGCTCCTTTATCGTCTTGTAAGCATCTGAGTTACCTTAACCTCACCCAGAACCAGTTCGTCGGCGAGATACCATCTTTTCTGGTAGACGATAACTCCGGTTTCTTTATCTATCCACCAATCATTTCCAAGGTGGGATTCCTTCATACCTCCTCAATCTGTGCTCAACGGTGCTGGAACTCAATGTTTCCGGTAACAATCTTTCCGGCACTGTGCTAACAGCTTACAATCGTATGCTTCTCTACAACTACTTGATATCTCTCGAAATAACTTCTCCGGTGAAGAGTTTGAAGACGTTAGTGATGGCTTTCAACAATTTCATGGGTTAATTAATAGAAAATGAAGATGGTTTATGTGGAGTTGATTTTTTTTAAACCTGCATCTGTGAAGGGGGAGATGAAGTGGTAGGGGTGGGGGTAAGGGGGAGATGATATCAAATTAGGAAAAACCCAAAACCAATTAAAGAAGGAAAACCAATATCAAATTAGGGATTAAATTAATGAAAAATCAAAAAGAGGGATCAAAATATATAGAGAACAATGAACTTTTGATGCGGTGGCTTGGTTTCCCCAATATATATATATACCTATATATATTTATATAGAAATTGAAAATGTTAGAAAACATCCTTTAGAGAACAATGATCTCATTCCATGATTATATTCATATTCTTGTAGGTGATTGGAGAGAATATAATCTTTGTTTTTTTACATAAATATTACTTGGGTGAAGGAGTGGGTAAATTAATGTGTTTGATTCAAAAAAAAAAGTGTTGCAGGTAATGCAGGAAGAAAAATGAGAAAGGTAGGTGGAGGTGGGTCCATGTGGGGGTGGGTGAGTTTTAATTTAATTACATTTTTGGTCCCTACAATTTTATATATAAATGAAAAATAATGAAATGACAAAATTACCCTTATAGTAAAAATAATTAACAGGGATAATTTAACAGTGTTGGGGCAGAGGGACCAACAATGCAAGAAAGTGTAAACCACAAGGACCAAATCCATAATTATTTTGAAAGAGGGACCAACAGTGCAATAAAGTGTAAACCATAGGGACCAAATATGTAATTTACTCTAAAAATTAATTTCCTTATATTTTTTTTCACATTAACTTTTATAAATATTATCGAGATATAATTTTAGGGGATTGCTATTTGCACTCTTTCGGTTTATTCGGAATGTAAAAAGATGTATTGAGAATGTAAAAAAGGAAAATTGATGTTGATGGGTGTGAGAGCAATTAATTTTTTTAGGGATGTAATTGGTAATTGAAATAATGTAAATACCCACCGGCCCACCCCATAATACTATTAACATTTTAATTTTAAGATTAATAATTATATTTTATAAATATTATCGAGATATAATTTTATCATTCTTAATACATTTATTTATTTATTTTAAAAACGAGAAAATATTTATTATAGCCATTTTATAAAATAGGTTTAATCTTCTACCTATTATCTCCCTAAAATTCACATTATACCCAACCAGTCGCTATCGGACGACCACTAACAGCGACCCATGGTGAATTCCAGTGAACCCCGCTACCCATATAAATTAAACAATGAAAGTGAGCCGCTATCTAAACATATATATAGTATTGGGTTCAAATGAGAACTGCTAAAAATTGATAAGGAGAGAAGTGATCTCCACCACTCATCCGGTCAATAAAGGCGGCTTTGACCATGGTCGCCCCTTTAATAATCTCCACCCTCCCATGAATCGTGTCAATCCTCCGTGATCGCGTCCACCGTAAC
>LUCG01090024.1:0-19748 GCA_001633085.1 Carthamus tinctorius | reverse complement strand
GTTATTTTCTAAAAGAAATAAAGCTTGATTTTGACTTTAAATAATTCATTTTTAAGCGAAACAGTAGATATGCTCCTGATGATCATGTTTTGTAAATACTAAGCTTTAAATCATTTATTTTGGATTGTATATTGTTATCCTGTAATTTGAGGTTCTAGTAACTAAATTAATTTAATGACGGTTCGGTAAGTGTTTGTTATGTAACCGTGATATTACAGTGATCATATTTAATAAGTGAATTAACATCAATGATTAATAAAACAAACCTACCTGTGAGCTAGCCTTATTTTGGAGTACCTATCATTTGTCTTTAAATGTGAGTAATTTTTTATCCATGATATTATACCATATATAATGCTAGCTAAAAACTTGTAATGATGTTATATATCTATATTTCAATATGTTGATTAGTAAATTATAGATATGCTGAGTGATACAACATCTTATAGGATAGGAAAGTCCAAAGGTAATTTACAGCTCTAGTAACTTTAGTCTGGTCGGTGGCAACTTATTACTTATTCCTTGTATAGTTATGTTTGATCTTTGTATAAACAATGTTAAATGCACTGTATTTGTGGTTTTTATAGACTATTTAAGCTATTGAATATAACTTTTAGGCGACGTTTGATTCACTGAAATTCTATGAAATTTAGAGAAAATTGGAACTCAATTCCAGGGATTCATTTGTTTGGCTCACTATTTACAGGATGGAATTAGAATCCTTTGCACCTAAACTTCCTTCATTTGAGGGAATTCAGATTCCTTCCCTCTCCCTAAGGAATTTAGATTCCTTCCAACCATTAGACCTCTCCTTCACCCGATTAAGTGTTAATCGGGTCAACCCGATCAGTTTTTGGGTTCATCGGGTTAAAAGAAAAAAGAAACTTCACCCAAAGCCGAACCTATTAAGCTTCGGGTTGAGGTCAACTGGATTTCGGGTTATAGAGTCGGTTTACAACTGAACCTTGATAACCTAACCGACCAGATTCAAATTCGGGTTAATCAGATATAGTTTTTCGGGGTTGGGGTGGATTGTTCGAGTTACCCGATTTATAATTATATTATTCAGTTCATGTGATGGGCAGGAAAAAATTTGGTTCGGTTCGATCCAAAACCTAAAACGTATTCAATTTGGTTATCAGGTATAATTTTAATACCTCAAAACCGATTAACCCTACCCAAGCGACTTGAAACTCAAACAACTCGACAAAAAAACACCCATAGGTGGTTGTGAGGTAGTGGAATTACATTCAAATACTAATTCCTAATGACACAACCAAACACAAAAGACAAGGAATTGGATTCAAGTTCCAATTCTTTTACAGATTCCAATTCCATTGAAAAATTCCGCAAACCGATAGCCCCAAAATACATTTAAGAGTTGACACATGAATTAGCTTATTAAAACACTATTTAGAGTAACTTATGATTTGTAAGGAGCTTTTTTGTTATCAGTTACCATCTACCTTATTAACTAACATCTTGCTTATCAACTACTTTGCCAAACATAGCCTAAATTTCTTTAATAGATTCTTTATATGGTTTTTTATTTATATTTTTTTAAATCTCAAGTTTAATGTATGGAGAGACAAATTACCTTTTTTATTATAAATTTTTAAAAGTGTATTAAGATAATAAATTTATGAAATATTCTAATAATATAGAGAATGTTAAAAATTTTAAAATCAAATATTTGTTAGATTTAAATGTAATTTTTTAAAAAAGATTCTAACTTTTAAATTCCTATTTTAAAAAAGTTAAATAATATTTGTTAGGAGTATTTTTTTTACACACTATCATTGTACTAAAAAAATGACTTTTATCAACCAAAAATAAAAAAAGTTAGAATTTGGGAGGATATGTATTGCTAGCATTTAATTTTAATCCCTGTGACAAATAAATATTGACACATGCTTTATTTCCACTATGGTTGGCCACCAAGTCAACGTCTCCATTGAAACCTCAAGTTTGACCAATTACCACCACCATCCCACCACCTTCCTCCATACTCCCTTTACTCCACTATATATGTTCAAATGCACCCTTTCTTTTATTTCATCATCTTCTTACTTAATTAACCACTCTCCATTTCATACTACACACACACACACACATTTTCATCGGAATCAATGGCGGCCACCGGAGAAACGCAACCTGCAAAACACCAAGAAGTCGGTCACAAGAGTCTCCTTCAAAGTGATGCACTCTATCAATACATTCTTGAAACCAGTGTTTACCCAAGAGAGCCACAATCCATGAAAGAGCTACGTGAAGTCACCGCTAAACACCCTTGGTACGTGAAATGATCGAAGCATTTTAATTATGTACACTTGTTGATGCATTTGGTTTTTTCTAAATCTTCTGTTTTCCGTATCAAATATATATAGGAATCTTATGACGACGTCTGCTGATGAAGGACAGTTCTTGAATCTACTGTTGAAGCTCATAAATGCCAAGAACACCATGGAGATTGGTGTTTACACTGGGTATTCGCTTCTCTCTACCGCCCTTGCTCTCCCAGAGGATGGAAAGATTTTGGCTTTAGACATCAACCGTGAAAATTATGAAATTGGCCTTCCCATTATTGAAAAAGCCGGTGTTGCTCATAAGATTGACTTTAAAGAAGGCCCGGCCCTTCCTTTGCTTGATCACATGGTTGATGATGTAAGTGCTTATAAATTTATTTGATGTTACTTTTTAAAATTGTTATGAGGTAAAAGAATTAATTTTTGTTTTTACTTATTTACAGGTAAAATTCCATGGATCATTTGATTTTATCTTTGTGGATGCTGATAAAGATAACTATCTTAACTACCACAAGAGGTTGATCGATCTAGTCAAAATTGGGGGAGTCATTGGTTACGACAACACACTTTGGAATGGGTCTTTGGTGGCCCCACCAGATGCACCACTTAGGAAGTACGTGAGGTATTACAGAGATTTTGTGTTAGAACTCAATAAAGCTTTGGCTATTGATCCGAGAGTGGAGATATGTCAGCTACCAGTAGGCGATGGTATCACTCTTTGCCGTCGCATAAGCTAATCATAAATCACATACCAAACTGAAACATGCCATCAGAAGACGATCGTTGTGGCACTTATTCTATTTAATGTTTCATATGTCTAAACATTGTAAAAGAGTCTACAGTAGAAACTCTATAAAATAATACACTTGGGACCACCAAAATTTATTAATTAATAAATTAAAAGAGTTATTAATTAATTGATAAATTAATAATTATTAATTTATATATTAATTAATATTTTATTAATTTATAGTAGAATACTTAGTTTAATAAAGATGATATCGATGAAGAAGATGATGAAAGTTCTACAATGGAGCCCCTTCGCGAAACGAAGCTATTAAAGCAGCAATCACATTGAACAATTTCTTGTTGAGCTATGAGAAAACAACACCAGAAGTTCTTATCATGCTAAGGAAAATTAGAGACGAGATTCAAGGGGAAATTGATTTCAACAAAAGACAATTGAGTCATTTTCCAAGAAACCTTCATAAAGCATTCATGTAATATGCTATATATAAGGAATTATTAATTTATATTTTATATGGGGTCTAAAGAAATTATCAAAAATGTATCATCTTATAATTTTAGCGAATTATTAATTTAGCACCCTATCCCCGAGTTGGGACCGGCAAAAAATATTATCTTAGAGAGTTTATTAAATAACCGAGTATTAATTTATCGAGTTTCTACTGTATTTTTATAGTTTGACAATTTACATAATTTTCTTATTTTATATTCCGGATGCTTCGTGATGAAGAAAAATAACTTGATATAAATAAATTTCTATGCAAAACCAAATAGATCTAGTATCAATTGTGTTGAAATGTGAGGTACCTGAATTCAAAGGGGTAAGGGATCATGTGAGAAGTTGCGGTTAACGTGAGAGATGTGAGAAGTGCATCTAGACCGTTGACCACTTTTAATCTCATGAGTCATGTCTTTTCATGAATTGGTTTTCCGATGCAAATCATCCCAATGTACGTCAATTTCTCATCCAACGGTTGATAACCATTCTCACGTTTTTCACGTTAACCTTTACTTTTTTCGGAACCCAATCATTTAAAGGAGACAAAAATGGTTGATTCTTAATTTGTTTGTTTTATGTTCAGCTGTACATCATTCATTTTACTAGAGAGAAAGTATATATATAAAAATATACTGAACAAATAACATTAAATAAAAAAATAATATGACTTTGCCATGTATTGGTGTGGGTCAATCATGTTATCATTTTATAGTTGGAAGAGGAAAATTTCAAAGGACAAATACAACGATAAATGCATATTCTTTACTATTTTTCCATTTTAATAAAAGATGGTAAATAATTAAAACGTACTTTTAAGTTTGTTTGGGGAGTTTTATATATTTTGTAAATGTCTCATTGACCAACTTTGTATAAAAAGAATACGAATATTTAATTATGATATTTTTGTTCTTTTTATTCCCAGAGACTTTTATTTACAATAATTAAACTGAATATATTTTAATCACAATCTAAAAACACAAATAAGCTAATTATTAAACCTAATAAATATATTAATCATTAGAAATATAAATTAAATCATAACAAAATAAAATATTATTTAATTGGGTTTGGGGATGAAAACCGGACCACCCAAAATTTGACATTATCTGGTTGGAGTCTCTCTTGACTCTTGATTGATAAAATCCAATTTATCCAAGCTGATTAAATAAAAAAATATTTTTTTATTTAATCAGCTTGGATAAATTGGATTTTATCAGTCAAGAGTCAAAAGAGACTCCAACCAGATAAAAAAATGATTTTTTTTAGTTTTAGAATGAAATACAAAATTAAGACAAGAGGTTTTATTTCACCAGGTCTTGATGTTTTGACAATGTGCCATTATGTTGACACATGTTTATGCAACCTAAGGAGTGCAATATATACAGTGTAACCTCGTATGTGTCTAAAGAAAATTATATTGTATCAAAACCTGTGAAATTGATCTTTTATTTGTTTGTTTTAAAAAAAATCAATTTTGGATAATCATTTGGAGCTACTTTAATCTTGAAAGTATATTTGAGTTTGAGCAGTATTTTAAAAGATTATCCGAACTCCGACATGATATTAAGTTTTTGAGACGAGTTTAACCAATCTGTTAACACCCCTAGTTAAGCACTTGGGGTCAAATCAGTTGTTTAGACATAGCATTTGCTTCTCATTGGTGACCATTCGAGCTCCTTCAAGGGCTTTGTAGGTTTTCCTTGATAATATTAGATCCTCGTGGGGCAAGTCAAGGTGGAGATAAACTGATACAAACATCTACGATTATAAAAAAAACACACCTTAGCAAGTCGCTCATCATTGAATGAAGTTTAATTAACATTTTATATATATCCCAGATATGGTTGTAACATATGTGCTTTCAAAACACTTGGGTAAGTGGTAATTAAGTTAACATGGACGTAGGTAAGATTCATGGGGATGTAATGGAAATCTCATCTTTTTCAAAGTTTAAAATCTTTATAATCATGTAAGTTAATTTGCAAGAACTCCAAATAATTCGCCATTTATGGTTGTCCAAAAGATTAGAGCATCCACAATGGTGGAACCTCCATGAACCTCAGTTGCTATATTTTTTTCTGCCACATCATTGACACCTCAATGAAAGAAGAACCTCAATAAACCTCCACAATGTCAATACCTTACTTTCCATATTTTGAATTTATAAGATGGTTAAAAAATAACAAAAACAATAAATAAAATAATAACACAAAAGGAAAGTACATATAAGAATCTGAGTTCTTGTTCAAGCATCTGGGTTCCAATAAGAATCTGTGACTGGACAAGAACCTTTATCCCCTTCAATGAAGGTTCCTGTAAAAACGTCAAGAAAAACCCAAGAGAAACCTCCATCATGGAAGCTTTTAATCAATACATGAGTTGACACAAAAACCCCTAATTGCCTAAAATAGAAAAATGAGCATTTAAACGAAAGAAAAGACAAATCAGTAATTGAGCTATTATGAGTTGGGATAATAATTTTGAGACATTGAACAAGAATATACAATTTTAATTAAATAACTGATTTATAAAATAAAAAAAACCAAAATTGAAATATAAAAGAGGATGAAAATTAATAATTGGAGATGATTATATTCATTTATAATATATTTTACTTAAATGTCAACTTCGTCAACTAGAATCTAATGTGATGCATTTAACCCGTCAATAAAATGAAGAATATAAATTAAATTAAATTAAAATAAAATAAAGGGTTTTACCAACTCCTGCCTTCCACTATGGTTGGCGTTGGCCATCGAAGTCAACGTCTCCATTGACCAACCTCACCAACCACTTTCCTAGATGCTATAAATTCCCATGCACTTCTCCTTTCATTTCAGATATCACACATTAACACACCTACAACCACACCTTCCATTTCACACACACAAATATATATCCGTTAATAATTCCGATCGATGGCGACCACCGGAGAAACTCAACCGGCAAAACACCAAGAAGTCGGCCACAAGAGTCTCCTTCAAAGCGATGCACTCTATCAATACATTCTCGAGACCAGCGTTTACCCGAGAGAGCCACAATCCATGAAAGAGCTTCGTGAAGTCACTGCTAAACACCCGTGGTAATTGTTAATTACCGCTTAACGTCCTTTTAGTTTTTGTTTACTTTTGAATGCTTTTGGGTGAAATTTGGGTTTTCTAAACGTTTTATTTGTGTCCATCTTGTGAAATATAGGAACCTGATGACAACGTCTGCAGATGAAGGACAATTCTTGAATATGCTTTTGAAGCTTATAAATGCTAAGAACACGATGGAGATTGGTGTTTACACCGGTTATTCACTTCTTTCCACTGCCCTTGCTCTTCCCGAGGATGGAAAGATTCTGGCTTTGGATATCAACCGTGAAAATTACGAAATCGGCCTTCCCATTATTGAGAAAGCCGGTGTTGCTCACAAGATTGACTTTAGAGAAGGCCCTGCTCTTCCTTTGCTTGACGAGATGGTTAATGATGTAAGTGCTTATAAATTTATGAACATTTATTTATAATTCTTTTTTTTCTTTTTTAAAAGTTAACATTTTTATTTTGATTTATAGGGAAAATTTCATGGGTCGTTTGATTTCATCTTTGTGGATGCTGATAAGAACAACTACCTTAACTATCACAAAAGGTTAATCGATCTGGTCAAAATTGGTGGAGTGATCGGCTATGATAACACCCTTTGGAATGGGTCTTTGGTGGCCCCCGCGGATGCTCCACTACGAAAATATGTGAGATATTATAAAGACTTCGTATTAGAGCTTAACAAAGCTTTGGCTGTTGACATGAGAGTGGAGATATGTCAACTTCCAGTAGGCGATGGAATCACCTTGTGTCGTCGTATAAGCTGATCATCACGAATCACGGACCAACCGAAAAATGTCGTTGCAAGAGCAACGTGACAACTATTCTCTTTAATGTGTTTTATGCACATACAAAATTGTAATAAAAGCATATCTTTTTTTTGGAATTTGACAATTCACCTTGTTTTCTAATTGCAATGATGGATTAGCCCGATGTTTTATATATGTACACATCATTTTCATATATACTGTTTAAGCAAAGACTCCGATAAGAATAAATTGAATTGAAGTTCAAACATACAGGAAAAGTTAATTTGGGTGATTTCAAGAGGTCTCTACAATTGAGACGAATTGACAACAAAAGTATAACCATTCAACCAATATAAAAACCGTGTCCATTTCTCCATGGTCTATAAAAGTACTTGTTCTGTTAAAAACGATAAATTCCCTCAAACTTGTAAGAATTGCAAAAGCCAGTCATGGTTTCTCCTTTCAAAATTTCAACCCGATTCGGTCTTTTAACAATTATTCGATGGTGATTATATTTTTTTGAAAGACATAACGGCGTCGAACCAATGAACGATTATCACGAATACACAAACATGCACGCCTCCCCGGCTGTATCCACGGGCAGCCTACTAATGCGTCGCTGTCCCGGCCTAGCTTACGCTAGACCTAGAGCCCAACCACAGTCTTTGACTGGGCTTGGGGGCAGCCCAATCTATGACTGGACCAGCCCAAGGACCGGGTACTCCTCATGCTCAAATTGACTCTCCTTGGATTCAAACCTGGATAGACTGAGATGTCATCCACAGCCCCCTAGAATGTTACCGCCCTTAAGAATACCAACTGAGCTAGACATGATTTGTTCCATGGTGATTATATGAAAGAGAATTTTCCTTTGAACATAATAATCTTTCCCATCTCCATTAAGTTAAATTAGATTTATATCATTTTAATGTTTAGTGGATTATTTACCTTATAAAATTAGCAACTGCTTCCTCCTCCTATGTGGTCCTTACGGAACCATCGAAGGTTCGCTAAAACAAAATTTAACTTATAGTACGCCCAAAATAAGTAAGTGTCATCATATGACGTTTTATAAGAGCAAAGTTTATAGGAGTAAAGCAAAAAACGTTCAATCAAAAAGTTTATAGGATGTATTTGGGCGTCGTAACAAGTTTTTAAAACATTTTTGAAATACAGCATCGTATTAACTATCTTATAGAACACTATTAAAAAAATGTCTTATAAACACAAGTGTTCTTTACAAAATGGGCTTATAGGATGTTTTTCCAAAAGAGTCATATAAAACTAGTTAATGCAATACTTTATTGAAATCACCCTAAAAAACTTGTTACTACGCTAAAAAACGTCTTATATTGTAACACTTTTAGATAGACGTCACATGATGGACAAATGCTATAAGCTGCATGGATTGAGTTTCTCTTGTGGCCGCCACTAATGCAATAATGAACGAATAATGATATATTTATGATATGTTTGAAATCTTGATTGGTTAATTAGTAGAAATGAACCTGATATGTGGAAAGCATGGGTCCAGTTGGATTATATAAGAAGGGTTAGGAATAAGCTAGTTCATCGAAACATGTATCATAAGTTAGCTTACAAGCTAACTTTTTGAAACGCTATTTTGAGTAGCTTTTTGGAAGCTATTTGCAGCATTTTCCAATTATATCCTTATTTATATTAATTATTAAATTCAAAAATACCCTTTTTGGTCATTTTACATACTCATAAACTAGTTTTTGCTAAACATAATTTGTTCATAAGCTAGCTTATCAGCTACTAGCTAGTTTATCAATCAACAACTAACTTATCAGCTACCAGCTAGTTTGTCAAGTATACCGTTAATCGAGTGCCACTTTGATCGACTTGTTGATTAATTGAAGGAAGGTGGTGCGTTGTTGGTGTGGGTGTGGCCCCTTTCATCAAGTTGAGTGTTTGATGAGATGCACTTAAATAGTTGACAATAGGAGTTTGTAAGCTTCTTTATTTTGTTTTATTATTAAATTTTTCCACTTCAACTATATTCCGTTCTTCTTTGTTTGATGATTTTGATGTTCGAAAAACAAACCAGTTTAAGTACGTCTTGGCTAAATTTATGCGGGTGTATAGACCTCGAGTGTTCTAGAGAACCGTAGTAGATCCTTACAAGTTAAGCTAAAGCCAAGAAGTTTAGTTTTCCTTATTTCCTTCAAATTTATTTGATATTTCTGTTTTTTCTTTCTTTTTAAGTTTTAGACTTAAAAAACCAAATTACTGTTATCCATGGATACTTGATACGGAAAATTGAAAAGAAAATGAGTGCGTTAAAAAGGACAATACACACGACATTTGTCAAAGTAATTTGTCTATATATGTATTTTTTTCATCTGATGACAATTCATAAAAATGGTTATCTAGTAATATCAATATATGCGCATGATAGTTGAAGAAGTGAACGTAAAGACGACGAAACACGCGAATAAACTCTAAAATTCAAAATCTATAGATTTTTAAGAAGCATCTTTTATTTTTTCGGTCCCATAACTTGATTGCGTTTGTCTTTACCACAAAATATACCCGTATACTTTGACCAAAGAAATACCACTTAAAATTTTCAATTTCTTGGTCTTTTGACGTTATAGAAAGACCATTCAAACAACATACTTAAATTGTTCAATTTCTTTTTATTAACTTAACTTTTCTCACATGAAAATATTTGTTAGGTTGATCAATTTCATTCGTAACGATATATTGTAACATTTTTGTATAATATATATTTTTGTTATTATAATTCAAAATTCTTGTTAAAGGATCTATTAGGACGGGTGAATGTCAAAATAAAAATATTTTGTTATAGTGATGGTCCAAGAAGGCTCATTATACATTTGAAATAAAAGGAAAACTTTAAGTCTCCTTTTTGGTTTCTTACAACTTCACCAACCAATAATTTGTGTTCAACTCGAGATGAAAACGACATGAAAACATAAAACAATAGGCATTGAACATAACGGTTGATAAAAATCGGAATCAAGTTTGTGAAATTATCGTCAAATGACTTGTAGCCTAGCGGCATTTGGAGTATTTATATGGTGTCCCCCTCTCTTGTGGTTGTGGGTTCGAGTCCGTCGTGAACAGTGATGTAGATTTAGAAGAAAATTCTAAGAGTAGGTTAGTTGGCTATGTGTGTAATCTGCCGTTCAAAAAAAAAGTTTGTGAAATTATCAAAAAAATGGCAACGAAACATACAAATATTTTACATTTTTTCGATGCATAAAACATTAACATAAATCATTATTTGGTTGATTATGATCCGGAATCCCTTCACCCACCGGAAGGTGGCCAATCTCCGTCTCTCATAAACAAACCAATTAGACCATGTCGACTTCTAAGGCCAAGTCCTTGAGTTTTCTATAGGGTCCACTAATCATATATACATATATAGATACAATTATATATTTTTCTTATCTTTTAAATTGAAAATCGATAAAATATAAACAAAAAGTGAACAAAACAAATTACCCATAAAAAACCAATGTTTTAAAAACCGGTTTTTTAGTTGAACCGGTGTGATGAACGGTTCACGGTTCGACCGGTTTAACCGGTTCAACTGCCGGTTCAACCGGTTCCAATCATTTTTATGTTTTTTTCTATTTTCTTACGTTCATGTATTTATAAAACCAACAATTTGATATTTACAAGTTAAAAAACATTAAAAATATACATTACAATAAGTTTTACATTAATCAAAAAACATTAAAATAATAATAATAATAACAAGTTTTACACGTAATATTTTTTTTTAAAACGGGTCAACCGGTTTTTTACCAGTCCGATCCACCGGTTCAACCACTAAACCGGCTGGTTCAATCCGGTCCTTAAAATGCCATAAAACCGGTCACAATTGATTGAACCGCTCCATCCACCGGTTCCCGGTTCAACCAGTTTTTAAAACACTGTAAAAAACTTACCTAAATATCTTTAATGTAACACACATTTTTATATACTTAGGGATGAAACAAAGTGAAAATGAAATAATATAAAAAGAGATCACCAACTCCCAAGTCTTGTGTCTATTGTGGTTGCTAAGTCAACATGTCCAAATTAAGCCATCATATGCGTAGTAGCAACCCACCACCTTCCTTCATCTTAATTGACCACTTCCCCTATCTCTTTCCTCTCTCCCTTTCTCTATATATATTCCGCTGAAACCCTCTTTTCAATTCAGCCTTCCCTTCAGCCATCTTCTATTACTCATCCCACCCACACACACCACCCACCCACATTGAAAGAAAGAGTTGATCATAAAATCGTAATCAATGGCGGCCACCGGAGAAACTCAACCGGCAAAACACCAAGAAGTCGGCCACAAGAGTCTCCTTCAAAGCGATGCACTCTATCAGTACATTCTTGAAACCAGTGTTTACCCGAGAGAGCCGGAATCCATGAAAGAGCTTCGAGAAGTTACCGCTAAACATCCGTGGTAAGTTCTATGTTCTCCTTTAGTTTACAAATATTTGTGGGTGCGTTTCATTTTTCTAATCGTTTTTACTTGTCTCGTGAAATGTAGGAATTTAATGACAACATCTGCTGATGAAGGACAATTTTTGAATCTACTTCTTAAGCTTATAAATGCTAAGAACACCATGGAGATTGGTGTTTATACCGGTTATTCCCTTCTTTCCACCGCTCTTGCTCTCCCAGAGGATGGAAAGATTTTGGCTTTGGACATTAACCGTGAGAATTATGAAATTGGCCTTCCAATTATTGAGAAAGCTGGTGTTGCTCACAAGATTGACTTTAGAGAGGGCCCTGCTCTTCCTCTACTTGACCAAATGGTCGACGATGTAAGTTCTTACCAAATTATATCTTGTTGATTTTTTAAAAATTTCTTCGAATAAGACATTAGATTAAATTAATTTTTCATATTTGAATTTAGGAAAAATTCCATGGATCTTTTGATTTTATTTTTGTGGATGCTGATAAAGACAACTACCTTAACTACCACAAGAGATTGATTGATCTTGTCAAAATTGGGGGAGTCATTGGCTACGACAACACCCTTTGGAATGGGTCTTTAGTGGCCCCACCAGATGCACCGCTAAGGAAGTATGTTAGGTATTACAGAGATTTCGTGTTGGAGCTTAACAAAGCATTAGCTGCTGATTCAAGGGTGGAGATTTGTCAGCTTCCGGTGGGTGATGGAATCACCTTATGTCGCCGTGTAAGCTAGTCATAAATCATGTACTAAAAGCGAGCATCGAGATGTAAGATTATACATCATGACAACTATTTTCTTTACTGTTTCATATATTCAAAACTTGCATGAGAATCATATGTATAATTTCTTTTTTCATTTGATAAATGTTTATTAATGTCATTTTTCATTCATTTTTATACCAACAGATGTTTTATATTTAATTTTCATTGACCCATATGTTTGTTTACCCTTATTTCAAATGTATGGATAGCAGATGGAGCCTCAAATTAAAATGAATCTTAAATATCAAGTGTACATATCATTTTGCAACCAAATAAATAGTGTTACATTTTTAGAGATTGGTATTATCTATTATTTAACAAATTCAACCAAATTAATGAAAACCAAATATTTCATCTAGAAATAGGATCTGATAGTAGAACGTATATAGATTGTTTCTCTATTCAAGGCATAGAAAAACTATTTCTTTTAAAATGCGAAATTATTTTTAAAAAGAATGATCAGATGAGCAAGAAAGAAAATCTTAAAAAAGGTTTGGAGGATTTTGAAAATGGTAATGAGATAGCATGAGATGAGATTTTTTTGAAAAGCATGCAAATATATTAATTACCAAACCACATAATACAAACCACAAGTCCAACAACAGAGAGATACAAAGCAGATCACAAAAACAGACCCGCCTTGACAACCAAGAACAAAACAGCGCCTAAAACCCAAAACCAGAGCCAACAAACAGTGAATAGAAACCAAACCAGTCCCTTTTACCACAGACCTGTGACCCAACGGAGAGCTGAGTTTGCGAGAGTTAAACTTCAGCTCCCTGGTCGGTATTCAAGGACGAAGGAGGAGCCGAAGGTCAGCAATTCCGGCTCCACGAGCACTAGCCGCTACGACCAAATTTCGAACCACTAGCCCTGACCGGTGAACAAGAACTGAACTCTCTTGACGATCATCGAGTCATGTATGAACATAAATCTAAAATGGGAGTGTTTGTGTACATATAACAAAGAGTGAAAAAATGGAGATCCCCAAACTAGCCATTTTTACTCAAAAAAATTCACCAAATAGTCGTCTTCTTTCAAATTATCAGAAATAGGCCTTAAATCCACAAGTTGGCTCGACAAACTTACACACTTTGAGTAAAAAGATCTTTTTTAACAGAGTGTGGTAAAGATATTTTTAATAAGAAAATCGACAAAAAGAAATGGTAAAAGAGAAAACCAAAATTCACTTTTGAGTAAAAGGATCTTTTTTTTAACGGAGTAAACCACAGGGACCAAGATGAGAACAAAATGAATACCAACAGGACCAATAATATAATAAACAGAGTTTATGGCCTATAGTAGTGTTTTTAAACAAATCACAAGGACCAAAATTGTAATTTACTCAAAAAAAAAATATAAGTTTGATTCATGGAAGAAGGTGTCCTCTGAACTCCAACAATGGAGTAGCTGCCTTCAATTTTCAGTTTCATTCCGTCTCCTAACTCCCATAAACGGCTTCCAATCGTCTTCAGGTACTGCTCTTTAATCTTCAGTTTGATTTCCTATAGTTTCTCGATTCCATCTCTGTGTGTTTATCTGATTATTGATGTTATCTTTAGGCCATTTCATCTTATACACTTTTGCATAAAGTTTTTTGCGGACTTATTCGATCATCGATAGCATCCGTAGGCCTTCTTCTATGCATTACTCCAGTCGATTCAACTTGTTTTCATTTATGCACGGTTAGGTTTTTTACGCTGCCTTTGATTTTACAAATGGTCGATTGAATTGGAGGTGAATCAATTTCCGTTTTGTGTAATTCCTAATTAGTATTTGTTAATTGTCAGTAGGCAAAAAAATTCTGCAAAAATTGATGTTTGTTAATTGTTATTGCTTGAATTTAATCCAAATCTCACCTTAATAACGTGAACTTCGTGTAAACCCTAACGGGAGGACGACGTCGAACTATTGAGGAATCATGAATCATGAGTTAGATGTTTAGTTTATAGTATATGGGTTTCAAATGGAAACTCAAATTTGATTGCGAATGAGAGGACAGCTAAGAGCGTGTGCCACGTGTCTTATTCGGCTGAATGATAGAGGATTATTCAGACTGAATATTATGGATTATTCAAGGTGAATAATACAGTATTCAGACCAAATTATGTAACATTCAGTCTAAAGACTGTATTATTCATCTTGAATACCTCAGTCCGTATAATCTTCTATTATTCAGAATATGCCACGTGGCGCGCTCTCGGCTGTCATCATGTTCCCAATGAAAAATGTGTTTCCATTTGACCTTTCCTCTATAGTATATAGCATTCAAGAATCATGAGTTAAAAGTTTGGTTTATAGTAATTGTTTCTTCCCCCAATATATATTTTGCAGCTAGAAAGATACTTCATTGGTATGGCTAAAATTAGTGAGAAAATTGCACAACTAGGGTGGTTTTGTGGATCTTCTATAACAACCGCCATTAATGCGAGGACCTTTGTTCCTGCTTCGAAAACGACTCTTAAACTAAAGAACCCCAGATTCCTCTTTCCACGAACTCAAGTGTTGTACCGGTGTTGCAGAGCAATGTCGAAGACTAATGGGACCTTAACTTCTGCCCCTTCACTTGTTGTGGTGAGGGATACCATCAATTTAACCGATAAAGAGAGGCAGATATTTGATCGCTTGCTTCAAGTTCTTCGTCATTTTAATCTTGAAACCCAACTTCGGGTTGCTGGCGGGTGGGTTAGGGACAAGCTTCTAGGAAAAGAGTGCTATGATATTGATATCGCTCTTGATAACATGTTGGGTAGAGAGTTTTGTGAGAAGGTGAATGATTACTTGATACATGCTGGCGAAGAAACGCAAGGAGTTGGTGTTATCCAAAGCAATCCGGACCAATCGAAGCACTTGGAAACAGCAAGGATGCGCCTCTTTGATGTCTGGATTGATTTCGTGAACTTGAGATCCGAAGATTACACTCAAAACAGTAGAATTCCAACCATGGAATTCGGTTCTGCTGAACAGGATGCATATAGAAGGGATTTGACCATTAATAGCTTGTTTTATAACATTAACACATGCTCAGTTGAAGATTTCACAGGGAGAGGGCTTGACGATCTAAAATCTGGAAAAATCGTGACTCCGTTGCCTCCAAAAGATACGTTTTTGGACGATCCGTTGAGGGTTCTTAGAGCAATTCGTTTTTGTGCCAGGTTTGAATTCGAGATGGTTGAAGAACTAAAACTTGCAGCTGCTGACAATGATGTGAAAGCTGCTATTGCTGATAAAATCAGCCGAGAACGAATTGGTCATGAGATAGATCTTATGGTATCTGGGAACCAACCGGTTAAAGCAATAGCTTGCATATCCAACTTGGGCTTATTCTGGATCGTCTTCACACTGCCTCCAAATTTCGAGCCTCCGATATCAGAAGAACTTGATAGAATTTGTGTTGGTTATATGGATGGAGCATGGAGACTTATGCATGCTATAGGAAGTTGTACCTTCAGCGATGAACAAAGGAGATTGTATTTGTATGCAGCGTTGTTCCTTCCGCTTAGAAAAACAATTTATGGAGATAACAAAAAGAGAATTGTATCAGCTGTGAACTACATATTCAGAAACTCCCTTAAGCTCAAAGGTAGCGATGCTGATAACGTCATCAAGTTGCATACTGCAGTTGAGAAATTCTCATCTTTGATTCCTTTCGTGGTGTCTAATGAAGGTATGGAATCTGTAGAAGTTGATTGGAAATCAGATTTGATCGATGTTCCTGTTTCTTTGAAGTTAAGAATCTTGTTGGGGTTGCTTCTTAGGGACGTTAAAGATTTTTGGCGGGCTGCATTGATGCTATCGATCCTTTTAAACAAAGGGTCTTCTGTAGAAAGTGTTGTAGATGACGTAGGACTGTTTAAAGAGGTCGAGGAAGAAATCTTGAAACTAAGGTTAGAGAAAGTGTGGGAGGTTAAGCCATTGCTGAATGGGAGGGATATAATGAAGGTTTTAGAGGTTCAAAATGGAGGTCCAGTTGTTAGTGAATGGCAGAAAAAAGTTGTAGAATGGCAGCTTGCTTACCCTTCTGGTAATGTGCAGGAATGTGTCGATTGGATGATGATGCAAAAACAGTCGAACCATCCTACAACATGACAACGCCATGTAGCTGTTTATGCTGGTTAGTAGTTATATATAGCTGCAAGGTTATTAGAGAGTATAAAGGCTTCAAAATGAAGAGAAATCTTGCCATCAAATGTAGCATATCACCCTTTTTGGTATCTGAGGAAATAGAGGTGGTATCCATCACCAAATGGAAACAGGAGAATGATATATTTTTGAGTAGCAGTTTTGTAAGAATACAGTCATTTTGTGCCAAAAGTTCCCCAAACTGAATGCATGATTCTGTTTTTTGTGTGTAATGACCAAAATTACAGGTCAGCCAGGGACGATTTTTGTAATTTGCTCGAGAGATCGATTGGGTTGAATACATTTTACGAACATCACAAGAAAGTACAAGAAAACGACCGCTAAAACCAGACATGGACAACTAATACCAACTTAACTAAATAACTGTTAACCAACACAAATTGTATAAAACAACCGAGTAGCATAGAGGCTTCTTACCCGGTAAGCATGAAGTAGGTAAAACCGTAAAAGTCATCACCTCTCGATTTTTGGTTAGTAAAATGACTGCACATGACAGTTGGTAAAGATAATATTTTTTACCGGATAAATTGTCTCTTACCACATAAGAGACAACAAGTGTTTAGTTACCTGATAAAAAACGATAAATGTTCGGTGAACAGACCCTAATTCAACGACACTTTGGCGTTGCCCATAGTTTTGATTTTGTTTTACTTCCAAAACCAGCCCTACATTAGGAGAATAATAATTCGCAAGTGTCGGTTATTAACCATAACAAAAATCAAGAGATTACCAAAGAAGTTAAGACGTTGCCACTAAAACCGAATCAACAATAGGAAAAGGTATACATAGAGCAGGAAGGCCCATCAATAACCGTTTTTGGAGGTCAAGCCAAGTTAGAACTAGAACCCAAGAAACTAGGTCCGAAATCCGGATAAAGACTTGGTTTAAGTGGTTATCTCAAGAACCGGACATGGCAAGACTACTACTGATGTATCAAAACATAAAACCATGTCCATTCTAGAAAAGAATTCTCCTTTCAGTTTTTCCTAAGAAGCAACCGTTTAATATTACATTCACAATATTTCCGAATACTTTGTTAATAAAAGTTAAAGTAGTAGCAATAAGCACAAAGATGATAAAAGCACAGGACATGAATCTGCGGTATGCATTTGAACTAGGCGCCTTCTGCAAGGGTTCTCTTGGACGTACTGATGTAAAGAACTGCAAAAACAAAAAAACAAAAAAAAAAGATCAAGGTTAGTGTCGATCTCATGGTGATGAAGTAGAAATCAAAATCAGGTCCAACGACTTACCATTGTTTCCTCGAATAAATGCATCACCATATTTGTTTTTCAGCTGTCCGTTAACATATTCTTCAGTTTGCTCCATTGCTATGTTCATGTAACCATCCAAGCAAGCCAAAATACCTGCACGACGAAATGTTCCCTTAACTTGCAAGTTACAATTACTTGCTCCACAAGTGCAACCATACAGAATGTTTCATTTGAGCTAATTCACATCTATATCGACAGGTTTGCTTATCTTTTATTTTTGAACCTGCCAACAAAGTTACACTGCCTCCATCTTTTTCATACTTCTGAATTAAAGCAGCCTCTTGAGAATCATGCAATAGCAAGCTCATCATGGTTATTAGTAGCTTATAGACAGNCCCCCCCCCTCCCTCTCCAAGTGGGATCTAATGTGTATATTTGGTTAGACACTTAAGCAGGCCCAAGTAGGGATATTTAGAATACTGAATAATACTAACTAAAAAGATAGATGTGCATCCTAACAAGTAAAAATACTTACCAATAAGAATAAGTAATAAAAGCTTAGGGTTGGTTCGTGGTAAGAGTAGTAGTTATTGTGAGAAGGATATGAAGAGATCATCACCTTTGGATCAATCCTAATTGAAAGTGATCAAGGGTCCAAATCTCTTCTTACACTTCTCACCTTAACTTCTATTCCCACACGATCCTCCGTCTAAAAGCTATATGCTAACAATCATTCTAATAATTAGCAGACAGATATCAATTATTATCCTAATTATACATTCTTGCTTTACTGTCTCATTTCTTTAGTGTTATGGCCCTAATCAATGCCCCATGGCTCAGCCTTTTTCAACCATCTACAAACATTTTTCTGGATACTAAGATGTTCTACCAGCATTTAAATTTTAAGATTCACTCCGAGTCCTGTTAAACATTCCCCCTTACCCCATGGAAGAAGCCCAGTTTACAACAATCTAGAAATAATTTGAATACATGGGCAATTTTCTACATTACAGACAACCAATTAACAAAAATACAAAACGACCCTTTTGTCCCATCTTTTAAGGGATAGATATACCATAGTAAGTATATGACTTACTCATATATCACCATCAAATTGCATACTTTCTCCTGTATCAATTGATGAATTGCATATTCTTTTATAGTTTTATACACAGGAATTGAAACAGCTATGATGGAAAATACTGATTGTAGCTTTTCCCAAAAAGATAAATTTAGGATCATCGAATTTATTATGGATTAATGTGAAATATTGAATTGGACTCTTTTTTTGGGGGAAAATAAAACGTTGAGACAGTGGAAGCATTATATACATAATGATAATGCAATTGGAGAATTTAGCAACATAGCCTTTAAAAATCAAAAGCATAAACTGTAAACTCATAGCATGAGAGGAGAAGTATACGGCTATGAAAGCTTCAAATGAACAAACATTAATGTATCTGATACAAATACCAATTTCTTATACAGAATATCATGTGCCATTCTTTCATTTAATTAGGGTTCACCAATCACCATCACGACGATTGGGAGAAGTGAGAACAGCATTAAACATGAATAATACTAAAGGAAGGAGATAATTACATGACGAATATAAGAATAGAAGAGAAGAAGAACCTCGATAATCGACGCCGGAATTCAATTTGACAACAACAGGTCTACCGCGGATGGATTTGAGAAAATCGGCGGGCGTTTTGGTTGTTGATGACCCTTTCTCTCCTCCTGTTACGGCTGCTGCTCCTGCTCCTGCT
>LUCG01090007.1:0-13435 GCA_001633085.1 Carthamus tinctorius | reverse complement strand
AAAACGCTTATAATAATACAGTTAAACGTAAAGTAAATTATAATAAATAATTTAAATTAAGTAAATCATATTTGTAATATTAGTTTTTTCGTATATTCTTTTAATTAAATTACCCTGTGTATTACACGGGATCAAACCTAGTAAAATAATAAATAAGTAACTGTACCGCCATGTGTCGTCCTCTAGTGAGCCGAAATCAATATTTTCCCGCCTAAACATGTATCTTGACGTAATTTACACTTTCTATTCATTTTGACTTATCTTGACGCAATTTACACTTTCAGTTCATTTATGCTTATCCGGTTGACACGTAAGGTCGGTTTGAGAACTTTTCAAACCATTCAGTTTTGTCATGAATGACTGGATTGGTCAAACAATACTACCACCAAATGGTGGTCTGGTCCAACTAATTTAAGCAATTTTTAGATTACGGTGGCCAATTAGAAAAAAATGTATAAAAAGAACTACATACACTATATACATTCAAGGTTATTCAATCTAAATACTGCATAATATATATTGTTGTGAGTAGTTCAACAAGAAAGTCACATTGTCATCGATACTTTAAGAAAAAAGTGAGTAGAGAGAAGTCGAATAATGAAAACAGGTGCTAATCAACAAGAGTTGGAGAATGAGAGAACGAGAAGACACAAAACGAGAAAACAATGAGAGTTGAGGAAATAATAAGAACTTAAACCTTTGTAACTTTAAATACTTTTTCTCTCTATGTGGATGATTATTTAAATTATATATTGATTATATATAAACGGGTTGCCTGATATCTTAAACCATGGTGTAATGTATATGCATAAGGTCTCAGGTTCAAGCCGTAGGCGATGCTCCCGCGCTAATGCGATGCATGCCCTGATTTACCCCCTAGATTGTGGGACTGGTGCATTAAGGGTGTTTTAGAGGGTGGCCCTACCCTTTTCTGATATCTTAAAACATAGATGGATCAGTTTTGCTTTTTTCCCAAATTAGGCGGGAGTGTCAAACCACCAAAAATTATTTGATTTGCTTTGCTTTGGTTTGACTTTTTTGCAATCCGACAATTTTTCTGAACAGTCATTGTAAGTTACTATATATCCACATCACGTGCCACACTGCCATATAGCAACACCGCCAATGACTTGGTATACCTATAGGGTCGCATATAAAGAACACATTTACTCCCATTTATAAGAAACCCGCATTGAAAAAGTTATGATTGATGATTTAATAATTATTTATGTGTACATCTGTAATTATGATAATTAGATAGTGTAACTTATAAATGTGAACTTATAATTATGTTAATGTTTAAGATAATTATAAATAAACATTCTAGATCAACATTAAACCTTATTTGAGTTATGGACTAACTATAAGACAATCCATATAAATAAGGTTTTAGGCTGAATCCTTTTCAAGTAAATCATTCTTTTTGATCCAACTATCATACATAATATCAAAATAAAAAAAATCTTTTCGTTTTCTATAAGACAGATATTTAGATATAGGGATTTTGGCCAACACTCGATGGTGGCATCTAAGCCGTATGTAGACTACCGCTAACTAAATCTCTGTTGATTTTCGAGTGTGCTATCAAAATCCCCTCCAAATCTAAAAGGTACAACTCTAAACACCCTATGGTGTAGTTGAATTTATTTGAATGCATCATTGGGTCCGAATTGAATTTTAATTATACAAGTTTTCTTATTTAATTTGTCAACTAACTTTATATTTTCCGTTTATGTTTAACGGCTACAAAAATGTATTAGAACCTTATACTCTTAATGTCCCATAATTAGCGGAAGGTCAAGAGCTCAACCCTAGACACATTTTACTTGCTTATGGGACGCATAGTTCACTTGCTTATGGGACACACAATCTACATAGCCATACTGGTTGTAAAACAGATATGATAGAGATGCTATAAAGGGTAGCACCATACCTTTTTTTTGCATAACAAAGCTCACATTTCATCTTGGAACTTATTGTTGTCCATTTATGATGGGAGCAAATTCAAAGATTAATAGGCTATCGTATGGATCGATGGGAGAAAAGAAAGTGGATTCGCAAAAAACACAAATTAGAGCAACTTCCTTTATTTGCTTATTCGTCTCGTAAAGAAATTAGGGTTTATATTTTAAATGTTATCCTGGGATTAATTTGTTTGTTCCTAGGTATATTAGGATTCATACTTTAAATGCTTTTCTAGGATTAATTTAGTTAATTTAAGATTCTTATTTGCTTTTCTACTTAGAGTAGAATCGGATTTAAATCTCAACTTGATATCCAAGTTTCTTAGCCTCTAGAATAGCGGATCGATTGTAAATCTTTAGAGGTAAGTTTTAAGTGTTCATATATTGAATTAATCAAATTTCAGTTTTGAATGTGTTATTAAACTTTTGAGTCCGCTTGTCTTCCTTCCTGCATCATTTTCACGAATAATCATACTTTCAAGTTAATTCATGTATGCAAAGCACAAGGAGTTTGAAACCATGATGTTAGTGTTATAAATATAGAAGAAAAAAGTGAACAGAAGTTGAAATGTGAAAGTAACTAATTGTATCATTCATTTGTAATTAGATTGTCATTGAATTCCTTAGTTGATTTTTCTAATTCAAATATCATCATCTCTTGTCCCTCCCCAACTCTACTTTGTAGCTATAAATAGGGTCTTATCTTTTTTTTTTATATACATTACATGGTTTTAATGTGATATGGTTTCTGAAAAGCTTTCTTCTGCTTCATTATTTATCCTTGTTTTCTATAATATAGATAAATGAGAAGGCACATTGTGTTCATCATGATAATCCATTTGTTTAGAAGTTTCTAGCACATAAAAAGAGCAATAATATGTCATTTAAGGAAATTGTGTTCATCACATGCGCCAATATTTTCCTCCATTTTCTCATTTGATAAAGACATTCATTATATTTTAGAAGTTTCTTTCTATTACTATACTCTTAAAATTGTTTTACCTCTTGTAGCGAATATTCCAATATAGAGGACGTATTAAATTTGTTATTTATAGGCGTTGCTATCATATCTTTTACATTAGATGTTGGTATAATGTTTGTATTGATGGTATAACATTCTTAAAGGATGTTTGATTCGTTTTAGACAGTATGCATGAAGAGATTGTTAATGAGTGTTCTCATCTGATGTTTGTATAACAAAACTTTAATATATTCACTCAAAGTTAACATTCTATGAAATCACATTGTTTTTGTTTATTTGGCATCTGATGACGTACGTAATCGTCAAACCATACAAATTTCACATCATGAACCCTGGTAGCACATAAAAAACTTAAAGTAGCAGAATACCCATGTTAGTACATAAACACAAAGAATGGTTATTCATCAAAATCATTTGTAGCCACATACACATTATCACCACTTGCATTCATGATGTCAATTCACTCTTATCAATTGACTCGTCTTGTGTTCGTAAAATCTAAGCGTCTTGTGCACATGGACTTTTTGGCATATATCTCTCGTGCGGTTAAAAGATCCAATGATTTTGCGGTCTCCAAAAGTTGTCAACTTGGGATCAAACCACCTCTGCTTTCAAACAAATAGTTGGTTAAACAATATATCAATAATTGAATATTAATACCATGCAATCTCACACACGCCCGCATTAATGGTCAACATTTTTGTCCATGTCAAGCATGTGCACAATAATGAAAGGGTTAAATCATGACCATCTTCTCTTAGGTTTTTGAGCAAATAAGAAGGATGAAGAGAGTACTCACCTCTTCATCCTCTCCACCCTAATTGTCACATTAGCTTTTTTACTTTCTATCTCTTCCATCATTCTACCCCTCTGAAACCCCTACGGTACCATCCTACCCCTTCACCCCACTAACCATTTAAAAAATAAAAAGAAAAAAGAGGATGAGATAGAGAGAGACAAAAAAGGGGATTCCCCCGCAGGGTGGGCAACCCGACGGGGTTGAAAAACTTGAGGCCGACGGGGTGGGGGTGGTGTTCCCCGCTACCCTTATCCAGAGGCGGAATAGAGGGGGGAAAGGCCCCCACTATCATGATAAAAAATGAAATTTTCTTGTGTAATTTTTTTTTGAAGTTCCTGTCATTGTTCCCCTAATAATTTTTTGTTTGGGATCCCATCAATTAAAGAAAATACCTTGAAACCAATCAAAAACCCAAAAAAGATTCTTGAATTAACCAAAAAACCGAAAATGTTCTCAAAATAACAAAAAAACTTATAAATATTCTGAAATCGACCACAAAAGTTTTAAAAATCCCCCGAAACGGTATAATTAGGCTAAAAACATATTTAACGACTTTGCGGACCTTTAGAGGGTGTTTGGGATTGCTTTTTGAGGTCCAAAAGTGCTTATTGACTTATGGTGGTGGAAAAAGGAGTTTTAGAAAAGTGTTTGGATTAGCTTTTGTGGTGGTAAAAGTTAATAAGTCAATAAGTTGAGGTGTTTGGCTTAGCTTATCAACTTTTTGAGAAAGATTTGTGTTAAAAAACACTTTTCAAATAAAAAAGTTAGGTATGAGTTACTTTTCAAAAACACCATTTCATGCCTTATCAAAATGGAGTTTTAAAAGCACTTTTACATTACCCAAACAAGCTTATTAACTTATTGATTTCTTCAAAAAGCCAATGAATCAATAAGGAGTTTCAAAACTCAATCCCAAGCACCCTCTTAATCTAAATTGAAGGTGCCCCCATTAGAAAAGAATTCTGGATCCACCGTAGCCCTCATCATCCTTTCACCGCTTAGCAGGGTTACCATTCCCTTCTCTCTTATGTGCCACCCCAATTTGATAGATAACAAATAAAATAAATAATATATCTACTTTTGATGAAGCTTTGTTAACTTTTCAATCTAAGCATAAAATTTTTCTGTATAATAAATCCAAATAAAGCTTATTTCTAAACCCTTTATGGTTAAGATCCTTTTACCCAAACATACATATCTACCACTTTTGTATTTGTTCGTATTTCTAAACTACATTGTTTTATTTAAAATGTAAAAATAAATTTAGCAAAAAGTAAACAAAGAATGGATCCCTTAAGTATTGAAGACATGGGGTTTTGTTTCTTATGTTCTATATATGATGAATTTCTTTTATTACATCGAAAAATAGAACATATCAAGGTCTTATTAACCACTTGTGCTAGTCTGAAAGCACGAGTAATTATTACTTTCCCTTTACTCTTCATTTCCTTTCCTTTCTTTTGTAAAATGAGTTTCGAAACCACAATGTAAAAGAAAAAGGATTAACGGTCATTAGTGGAAGGAATAAAATCAGAAAAATAAAAAACGAAAACGAGAGAAATAAATTAAGAATAATAAAGTTTACAGATGATTTTTAATAAAATGAAAATTGTTTAAGGATGAAAAATATAACTTACAAGTTTTTTTAAATGATATTGTTTCTCAACATATTTAAAACACGATAAAAAAGTGGCGTTCTCCGGATAAAATCATATTTAATATGCAAAAAACTCTTTCTTTTGATATGTTAAGATCTTCAAGAGCTGTTTTAAGACAAAGTAAAGAAAATTACGATTTTAGTTTTTTTTTTGTTTTAATAAACTCGTTAGAAAATAGAAGAGAGAACAACTATATGAGGAATCCTCTAAAAGTGATTATATATAATTAAGAAATAATATTTTATTGTCGGTATGGATTAAATTCTTAGAAGAGAGTAATAATATTTTATTGTATATATTAGAAAAAATTAATAATGTAACTGAGATTATCATATCTAAAAGGAAGAATTTGTTAGAAATAGAACATATTAGTTTTTTTTAAAGATTTTGATATTTTATTCTTCATTTAAAAAAAAATATAGAAAGGAAGATGCTCTTAAGATAAGTGGTTGTTAGACGTTAATAAATAAAATATAGGGTTATCCCACTCAATAATAAGAGTTGAAAAATGTAGCATGTATTTGCTGTTTCTTTTAAAAGACATGCGGTTTATGCAATATTAAAAAATGTTTCAAGAAATAAAAAGTTTAAAATAAACTTTTTAGGATATTTGAGAATTCATACTAAAATCAAATACAAGGTTTTTTGGTTGGAGACTTGTGAAAACACTTTGCAACATAAAAGTTCTCAATTTTTTTTGCATCATGATATTTATGTTTATTAGAAAGAGTTGTTTTCTTCTGGGGTATTTATTAGGAAGAAAGATATAATTATTACAATCTTTTATGATCTGTGGAATTTGCCTTAATCCACAAGCAAGTGGAGAAATCAAAAGATAGCAGTAGCGCTAAACTTGTTTCCTAGCTAAAATGGGAGAAAATAAATTACAAGGCTGAAATCCATCGATTTTTATGACATTCTCTTTTTTCGTTTCAAAGAAAATAAGCTTGGATAGAATATGTAGTTAATACAAACAAAACTTAAAACAATTACAAAATGAACTTTTCGATAATCGATGTTCGATATTCATGCCATACAAGTATCAGCCATAAATTTTTTTCCCGAATAAAAGTCATTTCATTTTACAGTTTGACCAAAATAACTTGTGCATTGCACAAAAACTATGCTTTCAACTTCATCTAAATCCCTACATCTTGCTTGAACGGTAGGATCATGGGCATCCATACAGAAGGTCCCGCTTATTACTGGTTTAGAGTGATTTACCTCCACTGTAATGGCAAATGAGACTGACACAATAGGGGTACTCTAGAAAATGTCTACCCTCTTTTTTCAATTACGTATGTGTCCATCTAAAACCTCTTGCAACATGCCAAATTGAAAAAAATAACTCAACACACCCAACTTTCTATATTAAAAATCAACAAAGTTATTAAAGCAAAACAAAAAACATTTCAGAAATAACATTAAGCATCACCTGAAATGATCCAATGTATTATTACTCAATTGAATTTGAAGTACAATAAGAAGTACAAACGATATGGAACATAACCTTTGCAATTTCCATGTCGTTCGACCACAAAAATTATCAATAGATTCAAGAATCACAGTATTTCCAAAACAAAAGAAAGAAGAAGATATATGTATACAAAATAATCTTAAACAACATGAACAAGATGATCAAACATCGTCCTACAAATTGGACACGTTCTTCTATTAACCAACCAACGATCAATACAATGGCTATGGAAAACATGTTCACAACTTGGAAATCTTTTGCACACCTCAAAATCTTGAAAATCATCCAAACAAATTGCACAACTCAAAGATCCTTCGGACCCTTCGTGGGCCCTATGGCTAAAACTTCGTAACTTCTTTAACTCTTCCAAAGACAACCCAGAGGGCGAAACACGGTCAACTTCATGGGAGTCGAGTCTAAGAACTTCGGATTTGGCGATGAAACCGATAACGGCATAGCAAATCATCAAGTAGAGGGTGACAATTGAGATAATGCAGAGGAGGGAGAGGGGAGGAGGAGGAAGCACCATTGTTGGAAAATCAGAAAGAGGAAATGAAGGTGAATGTGAAGGAACATATGTTAATAAGAAAGATGTTGTATTTGGTTTGGTTGGAAGGCATCTAGTTGACTTTGTTGGATGGTAGCTTCAACACCAAATAATGGATGAACCTGCATAGGACTATCTCAATCATTCAAAACTAATCATATAGTTTATATTTTATAATAACAAACAAACATAATTGAAAAATATACCAGATTTAATCAATAGTGTTTTAGAAGTATGTTTTAAAAGACGACTTTAGATGGTTCCTTACTATGGGCTTGGAAATGTATTTAGTCGATCAATGATTAAACATTATTAACAGATATTGCAAAACTTATCGACACCATTATACAAAGTATCATTTTAAATCCAAGTTTCTTTATTTACAATTTTTTACGTAGCCTTTGACACTTTCAACGATGCAAGTACTTCATAAGACGTATGCAACACACCTCTTCCATAAGAAAGGTTGTTCCTCTTACTTAATAGTTCAAATACCGTGGAGTGCAAAAACCACTAGAGTCCATTTGGATTCATAGAACGTTCCTGAGGGATTTGGATTTCGTGAAAGAATTTGTAGCTAGGATGCTTCAAAATCTTTGTATGTTCAATTTGTAGGATTTAGAATGGAATTAAACTATATTTTTATAGATAATTTACAAAAACAAATCATAAAAGCAATTAAATTACCTTTTTTTTTATCATTTGTTTATTACAAAACAATTGTTTTTAATATATTTTACAAAGTTATTACAAACATATCCTATCAGATCTTACAAATCCTACAATATCACTTTGCAGATTTAAAAATAATCATACTAACTTTTAACTTCCTACCACTAACAGACATGATTTCAGAAAAATATTATTAGCACCTGTGAAGATTCAAATGGAGTCTTCCAATGCTGTGGCGGATTGGTTATTGCTCGGAGGGTTCATAGCGCCCTAACTGAGTTCGAGTCTTCCCGTGCACATGCCTAGGGACATTTAAGTGGGGTCATGTTCAGCCCGCAAAATTGCCGGGGATTAGTCGGGCTTTGGCCCGGACACCCTTCAAAAAAAAAGATTCAAATGGAACCACAAGTCCAAACCTTAATTAAACGACAGGCAACCAACTACCACATAAGTTTAGCAACAACTTATTGATACAAACTCAAGGAGACCAATAGCTTTCAACCACACTGCTGGTAAGTCTCAAGTGGCTGGTCTATCACCCACAAAGTTGTTGAAGCATTTTGTCAAACAGTTGGTGGGCAACAAATCTATTTTTAATCTGTCCAAAACCAAACATCAACTTTTTGAGTTTTTCTTAAACTTGTAGCAATCTTCAATATTCAATCATTCACAAAATGGAAAAAAAAAGCGATCCACCAAACAATATTGAGAAACAACTACCATTTTTTTTAAAGGCAAGAGAGGGAACATCTAGCATTTTATGTTCCACAACTAGCATCTTATTCATTTAGCAAAGAAAGATGAAAGACGGTTATTCCAATACTCTTGGATCGCTTCAAAATGGCAAGAATTATGCTTGTACATTGCAGTTATGAAGAACACAAAAATGCAAAAGAACCCGCTGAACAACAAATTGATGACAGCAATGTTGGCGTCATACATTATAATGCGTCCTATCGATATGTTATCAGCTGGTTAAGTTGTACACAACTTCACCTTCGTCAACTAGTAGTTATATCTTGGGCAAAAGAGTTGTAGGTTCTGAAGGCACGTCTGCACTCGCCTGCCAACACAATCATAAAAATTTTGAGTGATATACAGTGAAATTATGGCCCAATGGTATCTGGTTACTCGTAGATCCCAACCTCTTTCCTTGGTGGTCAAGGGTTTAAGTCTCACCAAAGGTGAGGAGTGTTTGTGAGTTTTGCCATATATAAATATTATATACTTCATAAAGAAAAATCATGTGAAGAAAAGGAGCATCTTTGTACCTCCAGATATCTTGTTAGCAACTTAGTTGTACTGAAGTTGAATCCCTCAACCGACTCTCCTTTCTTACGGGATGCATGAAGTTGCTTTCTTACTTGGGATGCTAGTGACTGCAATTTAACATGGCGCCAAAATTAGCTTAACAACCAACACGTTTACAAGGATGGTAGGATAAAGTAGCTTTAGATTCAAAAAATCTATATTTTCTTTTTCATGCATGCATACCTTCCCTAACTCAACTCCCCATTGATCGAACGAATTGATGCCCCAAACAAAACCTTCCACAGCAACTCTGTGCTCGTAGATAGCTAGCAACTGAATAGACAAGAGAGACGGATTCGGTAATGTTTTATGTAAACTTCAAGTTACATGAAAAATTAAACGGTTAAAAAAAACTAGAGGTTTATAAATGGTCAAACCTGTCCAGTTCTATAAGCATCCAATGATGGAAGTAGAATGCTAAGAGATGGCCGATTCCCGGAAAAGGTCTGTTGATGAAAATGAAATTAGTAATCAAGCCTTAAATTGTACATACAGAAAAGTGGACGATGAAGGAAATCACCTTGTGAGGAATAAGATGAGATGCAACATTCTCACTTTCCAATTGTTCGGGGGTCTGGAAAGAAGAGAAAATCATATAAGTTGTGTATCAGAAAAAATCATATCCAAAAATTGAACAACGGATCTAAATTTCAAATCCATGATATGCCACACTATAGGTTCATCGTCATTTTAATACTTCCATATGTTCCTCACAGGCATAATCTGCTATGACTGAAGTTTGATTTGATACAAAATGGTGAAAATAGTTGGATTACCTTCCCATAAGCGAGAGCATCAGGCTGTGCAAAAAAGTTGGACATAAGCTCATCATGGTTGTTTACCACTTCATCTGCAAAGCGAAATTTACATGATAAGCAAATACGGGACAAACAAAGAAAAAGAAACGATGGCCTTAGTAGAGAGGAATTGGGAATAATACCTCTAAGGTAGACGGGTTGCTGGCTCTTCACAATACCAATAAAGTCGCAAGGAATAACACGCCCCTGAAAACTCCAAATCAAGGATAACGAAATAGAGCTTTCAGCTGATAGGAAGTTATAAGCACAAGGCTGATAAAATCTAGATTGTTACAATGAAGATATCACTTTACAGTTTCTACTTCTTGATTATTAGGCTTCAGGGTTTAGGGTTACACAACTTAAAGGGTCATAACTGTAATAGGTAAAAGACAGACCAATATTCTTCTAGAAACATGACCGTTAAGAAGGTACTCTTTACACCATTTCTGAAACATAATCTTGTGTTATAATTCTTTTTTTTGGATAAGNTAATACTCAGTGGCCCCTGGTTGCTCACCCCCGGATTCGAACTTGGGTGGGTTTTTCCCCAACACCAAGCCTTAACCAGTAGGCTGCCCCATTGGGGTTTTGTGTTATAATTCTTAGTCAACTACACAGAGCCTATTACCCAATCAAGTTAAAATTACTCTGAATGCTTTCTGATTTTCACTTATAACAACACCAGAGGGTAGTCAAAACTAGCAAATTCTACATCCAATGCGAATTGCAAAGCTTCCCTTTTTGGCAAAGTTTAAAATGTAAAATCACTTAGGCCCCGTTTAACAAATACGGAGTTTAAAAAAAAAAACTTCGCTCCCACATTGTCATGCATACATGATCTACCAAGCATGACGGATATCTGGGACATTTGGTTAATGGCCAAACTCTTTAATGAAAATGTATGTAAAGTCGAACATTGCACATCTTTATGGAATGGAGAGAAGAAGAATCTATGTCGTTCAACTCTTGAATGGGCACTCTACATATGGTAAAAAGAGTAGATTCCTGAAACTATGATTACACAAAGGTATCCAATTGCATCACAGTACACACTTACCTGATGAATTAGTTGGTAAAAACTATGTTGGCCATTTGTTCCTGGTTCACCAAAATCAATTTCACCAGCTTCAAAAGGGAGGCGCACACCATCTATGGATACTCCTTTTCCATTACTCTCCATGCTAACCTGTTAAATAAACATGAGATGCAGAGATCTAAAAGCTTTAAAGCAGGTAAAGCATGGCCATGTAACTAATAATATACCTGTTGAATGTGTGGAGCAAGCTTCTCAAGAGCTTGAGTGTAAGGTAGGATAGCCTGTGAAAAACTATATGTAAGGAGAAATTCAACCAATAATTGATTGCCAAGAAACCCTCTCAAGCGACTTAGCTGTTGTAAAAAGTAGAACTCACTCTCGCAGGGTATCCAAGAAAAGAAACATTCCATACGCTCAACAAACCTAAAAGTACCTGAAACAGTTGCATATAAGGTCAATGACGCAGGCATTTAGTGAGTTAAACAAGCACAGAGAAAATATAATGTAAGAGGAACAACTAAAGCACATCCAAGACATCATATCATGCACACATACAGGTATATTGCTCTCAAAAGGAGTGGACTGGAAATGCTGATCAATGCTCCTAGCACCTTTCAGGAACCTACAAATAAGACAACAGTCATTTAAGCAAAAATAAAGTGAGCAGAAGAAATTGATCAAGCGGGATTAAGAATTTAATGATCCCAAAAGATAATAGTTATGCACTTGAATAATAGAAGATGGGGTTGATGTTACTGTACTTTTCAACGACTGAGAAACCGTATTGGAGAGATAAAGGTAACACTCCAACAGCACTGCAAACTGCAATGGATCAAAAAGATCAATCATATATCATGTAGATAAAAGTTCCAAAAACGGGGGTTTTTGATCCCTCTCTTTGTTTCCTTACATATTGAAGTAACAACAGACTATCTTACCACTGTATCGACCTCCTACCCAGTCCCAGAATGCAAAAGCATTATTAGGATCAATCCCAAACTTCTCCACAAGCTGCATCAAATAATGAAGGGTAAAAACTATGGCGAAGCCAGATGATTCACCAGCATGATGATAATTCTATCTTTAAAAGCTTATCTAATAATCCTTTGCACCTTAAGCATCAGTTATAGAAATGCCCATACATTAATGTTAGTGAAGGATTTGTGACTAATAAACATGACAGGAACTTGAATACAAAGATGAACTGTTCATTAATTAGGAAAATAAGAGAGCTTGTGAACTGTGATGTCTCAAAACCCACTAACATCCTCCACTGATCTTCAGCTTCATATCAGGAAGATAGAAAGTCGGTTAAAAAATGGGACACATTTCTCCGTCCCTGGTATTTATATTAATTAGCTGATGTGAGATTTTTAGTGTTCAGCAATGAAACAAAAGGATGGTGGATCTTAAGATTAAAGGTAACCTCTTGCAGTATTAATAGCTAGATTTTACATGTAAATTACAGCTCGCTAGCTGCTCTAAAATATAGAAAATAGATGGGAAGGTAAAAAACTAATGTCAAAGGTTACTTTTATCACAGGTCTTAACAATCCTACTGAAGCACCTTCATAAAAAGAAACCTTCTAAATGGGTAACCTTTATTTAACATTTTTTTTTTGCATTGACTAAGTCATTTAAAGTATGCTGCAACTCTTAGTCTTGATCTAAATCTCATAGACTCTAATGTGCTTCTTCACAGCCCTAAGATAGCCCCTCCACCTATAGCTACAATAGATTTTAACTCGATAAAAAAAATGCAAGCTCATGAATTTACATGATGATAAGATCTTCAAACAGCATACCTCCTGTATGTTCTTCTAAATGAATCCACAACAAAGCCTACCATTAATATGGACCTACTGCATTTGCAAAATCACAAGTCGTATAGTCATCAATTTCATACCAGTTACCACTTGATCAAACATTCCTAGCTACATTTATTCCATCCACATACTCTTAGGAACCTCTTCTCTTCAGAAAATCTACCACAAAACCATCTATCATACCCTCCCTGTATCACCAAGAGCATATGTCGATCTTTCTCTTTCTAATATATTCCCAAAAGCAACATTGCTGCATTTTTCACTCAAACCGGCTAACGTAAATATTGTCTGCGATCCAAGTTAACCTTGCGACATGCATACGTAAGAAGACTCATATATCCTAATAATGGTCGCAAGCAATAC
>LUCG01090002.1:0-11888 GCA_001633085.1 Carthamus tinctorius | reverse complement strand
AAAGGGGGGACCACGGTCAAAGCCGCCTTTATTGACCGGACGAGTGGTTGAGATCACTTCTCTCTATATATATATAGGGTCAGTAAGTTTAAAATGTTACACAATCTTCAGGCCCATAAGGCCATTGGCGATTATAGCTTTTTGTTGAATGTCCCATTTATGTTATTGATGGGTTGGGTTCCCGTGAGAATGAAAGTTATGGTGAAAAGGATAAGAAGGGATCTCCACCCTTGGATGCACGTTAGGATGAGATGCACCGGATCAATTCCCTATCAACCGCAATTAATGAGATGGATTTGAGATAAAAAGTGATCAATGGTCCAGATCCCTTCTTACCTTCTCACTGTAACTCTTCTTCTCACACAATCCTTCATCAATTATTGATTCGGGTTCAAAAAAAAGTTCTACTTGTGTTCATTAAAGAATCTTTCAAATGTTTAACAAATAGTTCGATGCTTCCATGAAACTATACGTGAAGTCAAAAGTTGTATTTCTCATGGGAGAAGGGATGTATTTTCATTAAGACAGTATAAGCATGAAGACAAAAAAGTTAATAAGCAGAATAACTACTTACCTTTCTCAACGTTAATTTGTAAAGAATCTAGAGTAATAATGGCATCAGTTAGCGGAAGTAGCTCGAGCTCAATAGTAACTGTGGATCGAGAAGGAATGCACCTGGATACAAGAAACAGTACTTTGAGAAATCATCATGTAAGGGTCAGGTTCAAGGGAAAACCTACAAAAAAAAAATACCCCTTCATCTAAACCGTATGCAGTTGTGCATAGAAGTAATTTGTAATATGCACATGTGCATAAAAACAAAAAAAACAATTTAATTTTCTTCTACGCACAAGTGCATACGGTCGAGATGAAGGGCTACGAGGGTGTTCCTCAGTTTTCTATTTTTTTAAGGTTTCCCTTGAACCTCCCTTCCATCACGTAAACTACTAAAATTTTAAACCAAAATCTCGAAAGAAAGAAAAAAGCCTTACCCTAGAGGAACTCTACTCTTCAACCACAAATGTGTACAACCCATATCATTTTTCGGAATTACGTCAGAAATGGCAGTCGTTTGCTCACTAAACGAGTCAGGTCTACACCACCCGTCATCACCCCATTTCTGATCGAGCACCTTAGATGCTTCACAGAGCCGCTGCAAAGCAACACCTTGCGTATCGCCGCTCGTTCTAGCGGTAGACTCGTCAGACGGGCTGACCGGTGATGCAGACGAACAGCTTAACGACACCACAGAAGGAGAAGCAAGTGAAGATGGGGCAAGCAATGTTAAAGTTAGATCTTCATTTGTCAAATTTGAAGCCTGAAGAGTTAAGACCTGAATATAAATGGAATACGATGAGCTTTTGTGGGTAATCATTCATTTTCATTGTAATTATGTCTATATATGTTTCGGATTGGAACCTGAATAGGTAAGCGGGTGATTCTGTCGTGTGGCCCGAGAGTTTGTTTTGTCATTTGGGATGCAACGGAGATCAAAAGGTCTTTTTGAATATGTGGTTTCCAGTTCATTGGCTGCTTGAAAAACAACCTGGATTCTGCATGAATGTATATCTTACAAGGGGTATATAACACAACTTTATAATAAGAAGGCTAAAACAATCAAAGTATTTCTCCTGTCCCAAATAATTCACGTCCACCATGACAAATGCATACAATTTTAGATAAGTGTAATATATTACACTTTTAGTTAACCACATAAGAATTTTACCCTTAGTGAAAGATGGGATAGGTTCAAGAGAAAACCTCAAAAGAACGAAAAACTGAGGAACACCCTTGTAGCCCTTCATCTCGACTTTATGCACTTGTGCATAAAAGTAATTTGTAATATGCACACGAGCATATGCAAATGTGCATAACGCACAAGCGGATAAAAACCAAAAAATAACTTAATTTACTTCTATGCACAAGTGCATAAGGTCCAGATAAAGGGTTACGAGGGTTCCTCAGTTTTTCGTTTCTTTGAGGTTTTCTCCCTCAATAATAGAGGGAGTTATGAAAGTCTTCATCTTCTAATTAAGGGTAAGAGTTGGAAATTAGGGAATTGCGTTTGATAGTGGAGACTTATTTTGGGACAAACTAAAATGGAAATGTGGATACTTAATTACCAGTATAGTTGCATCGACATGATACAAGAACTGAATATTTATTAGCAGGAAAGGCAGCACGATCCACGTTGGAGAAGCTATACAGACTTGATCGTGCACTTCTAGCCCACAATGATGGTCTAGAACTTTTCTCCCCTTGAGCATTTGAACTCCAAAATGTTGTTGCTGGTTTGAGCATGAAGGAGTGTTCCTCATCTTTCCTGTGAACATCAAGTTAACCATAGACCATACCGAACGAGCAACATAATGAATACGATGAAAGATCTACATAGGAACATGGTTTTAGGGATGTGTTTGATTATTTGTCAAATATATAAAGTAATCTTCAATCATCATAAATTAAGGGAATTTGGTGGATCAACAATATCCTCACTCTTTTCGTAATGCTTATAAGAGGCTCAATCAAATGCACACCTTGCAATTGTTGCACACCTTAAGAACCAATCTCAACCATCCATCTAGTCTTAATATTCATAAATACATTGATAGTTTCCTATTATAAGTGGTGATCATAATTAATGAACTCTAATTACCTTCTATAAATATTTAAATCATAATAAATGAATCTTCATTATTTCCATAAAATGCACTAATTCATTGGTTCTTAAGGTGTGCAATAATTGTAAGGTGTGCATTTGATTGAGCCTCATGCTTATAATGTGCAAATAGTTATAGCTTGAAAAGTTTCCAGAATTGAGAAGGTTGGAATTTTCATTGGGCAGCCATAAATGGAAATTGCTATAATTTTCATGGATGGGCCATTAAGTTTTGACCATAATAGATATTACCTGTCTATTTTTTTCAAGAAATGATATAATGAGTTACAACAATGTGATGGTTACCCGAATAAGGAATTACCTACTTCTGTGTAAGATTTATGTCTTAAATGGAAAGAAGATGAGATTAGATAGCATAGCTCTCCATGACTCCATCACAAACTATTAATTAGAAAAAAAAAAGAACAAAAAAACAGTAAAGGGTTGTTTGTTTTTTAAAAAGTACCTCTTAAATCTGAAAATTAAGAGGTTTGCAAACTTAAGACTGTTTGTTCTATTTTTAAGAAAAGGTCTGAAAACCTCTTACCGTCCTCTGAAATTTTAAGAGGTGCACCATCCACCTCTTATTTTTTAGATGTGAAATCAGACTTCAGAGTTCAGACCTCTTAAAAACCAAATGACACCTAAGGCTCTCCTCATCCTCCCAAAAGCTGCAAGTCGTCTTATAATGGAGAAGGGTGCACACTATTCAACCATGGAACTCATTTGAATGTAGGTCCAAACACGTCCTTCTCCTCATCAATCGCTTACAGAAGAAAAAACCGGTAACGCGAACCCATGAGAGAAACTTCATGTCTTAGGGAAATAATACATGAATAATATGCTGTCATGCATCAAAGGCGGGGTTTCATCCTTCAGGAGGAGGATGTCATACAAAAAAAAACTACAAATAAAGAATTTAAACTTGGATGAATTTAAGTGGTCTTTCCCGGGCTAATGATAGTTTAATGAGCTACAAAAAGAAAAGAATATACAACATAGGACAAGATACAAAGAAAGATGACCAAATTAAGAGAAAGATAATAGGTTTAACTACAGACAGATAAAGGGAAGTAAACAGAACAAGGTGAAACTGTCAACAGTTGATGCACAACAAATTTTAGAAAGTCTTAATGTACCAAACCTCGGCTGAAAAGCGAATTGAAATGTATAAAACTCAGATTTTCCAGATTGTGATGTTAATCGTGGATGATAAAAATTGCACTAAAAGCTAGGACAAAAATAACCCTGCCCTGTGTGATTAGACGAATCCCGTATCCCATAACTACAGAATCTTGTGTCCATTGGATCACCCTTGTAAAAGTTATACTAATTAATTTTTTCAATGGCAATGCTTTTTCTGTTCAGCACCTAGAAAACTGAATTGTGCCGAATAAATATGAACCAGCCTAACCACACAACTTCCGAGACTTCAACAACTAAGATGGAACACAACCACTAGAAATAATCTGACCAGATCCTGAAAGATTGATGACCAACCTAAAGCACCACCAAACTACAAAAACTGAAACAAAATGCCGAAAACAGACTTTCACCCTACCTCATTAGCTATGTTCCAGAGTATCACAAACTACCCCATCTTCGTCCCCTTGATCCCAAGGCATTCTTCAAAGTTGCATAAATCTTCCTCAGTGGTAAGCTCCTGTGAATCCTCATTTTCTTCTTCTTCAACCAATGCTTTCCTTTCATTTTCCTATTTAGCCTGAAAATCTTATCTGAATTCAGAATGCCCAGATCTTCTTTTTTAATTCTTTATGTAATTAATTCATTTATCTCCTCCACCCTTTTTCTGAACTGTTCACAAGACCCCCACATCCTGACCATATTGACACCCATTTGTTCCTTTCCTTTCTCTCTCTCGCATGGTTCTCTTAACTGGCTCTATCCCTGCTGGTTGGCTCTCTAATGAATAACAACTACTCTCTAAACTGCTTCACATTGAATGAAAATGACACCCAGAATGGAATTCGTTATGGTCAAAGAGAGAATGTAATAGAGTTATATAATTTAAAAACTTTGCCCATAGTCATATTAAATCTGTGCTGCAATCATGATGAGACATAACCAACATACCATAGAAAATTGAGGGGGGATTAACCTGAGGGCTAGATCTGGCAATCGATGGTCATTACCAGCTTCAATACACACAGTTGGTAAAGACAAAGGGGGTCCACCTTCGAGAGCCTCCTCAAATATAACTGTTATGGCATCCAAGTATATAACAATATCCGGCGCATGTGCTGGAGATACATTCTGCATGATCGTGATTTAAACACATAATTACTCAACTCCTAAATTTAGTTCAATATAGGGTGCCTTTGGTATCTAGACAACAGAACAGGACGGAACAGTTGCTCAGCGTTCGGTAGGACAGAATTGGACAGGACATAACAGATAAAATGACCAATTTACCCTAATGAGTTGTTTATGTATTTTATATGTTTTAATAAATTACATAAACAGATCAAAATATAGAAATTGTATAAGAATAATATTTTTAGGAAGGTAAAGTGAAAGTTCAAAAAACTTAAAATACAGAAAATAAGATTTAGAAATGATTCAATGAATAAAATGTAAAAAGAAAAAAGAAAAATGTATTTGATGTTTTAGAAGCGATATTGGTTCTATTTTGAGGTTATATTGGTAAAACATAAGTTTGTTCCAACTTGTTCCATGGGGTGGGGGTGGAACAAGTCTGTTCCACTTTGTTCCACCTTGTTCCTGTTTGTTCCACATAAAAGACCTGCTAAACATGGAACAGTGGTCCTTGTTCTGTTCTGTTTCTGTCCAGTGTACCAAACGCACCCCTTAACAAATTATAGTTCAACTGCCGAAGGAAGTTCGGACCTTGATTTGAACACAAAGAAGATCTTCTGTATTGCAGTCGACAACAGAGCAATTAATCTCTAAGGGTTGTATAATTTCAATGTTCCTCCTCCACCTTCTACCTGGTATGTAAATGCCTTCCAATCCACAACGAACAGAATACCTTTCCGGCTCCAGCGGTACACCTCGGAAAGATAAAAGCCCTTCACCACTTTTTTCACTCCCAGAGGACCCAGACTTATAAGATAAATATTGATCCCAATCTTCTATGTCAACATGTGGTCTAAAGGTAGAGGACAAATGGGTAGGAGAAGGTACATTTTTTGATGAAAGTGACGACATTGAGTGACTTCTAAACTGACCTAATAAATAGTTCTGAGAACCAAATGAGTGTGGGACGTTGGGCTTTGTCAATGAGCTACGAGCATTTGAACTGGAACTGATCCGTGGAGGAGGTAAAAAGTGAGGTGTAGATATAGATAAAGTATTGCGTATAGGAAGCAGCCATTTCAAGAGATCTCCATAAGGGTCTTGTTCTGAGAAATCCAAGTTCTCAGAGCACCCAGATGTCAATGTATTCTCCTGATATTTTTCGAACTGAAGAACTTCCAGGACTGGATCTCTCAAAAAGTGTACACCAACAGTTACCTGTAAAAGCACCTGCATCCTTCCAAACAGGAAAACAGAATACAAATAAGGAATACATGTGTCTTTCCAAATAATGAGAACATTGAGAACTAATGGACATGGTCACACAGGAATTCGCACATTTGAAAAGTACATGTTTAGCACTGACGAAAAAACAAGCTCTAATTCCATAAAAGAAATTCCACACAAAATCATAACAACAAAATGATTCCATAATTAACCCCCGGCCCCAAAACCAGGAAGAAGAAAAAGAAAGAGAAGGCGGAAGATAAAAATCTCTGAAAGGGCAGGTTGGTTCATGAGATGTCATCAACCAGCTAAACCAAGGTCAAGCCTGTGTTCACATAAAAGGGGAAGGAGACAGGAGGTGCAAGCATCCAAGGTGTTTAATAAGTTATCCAAGAGAATGCATGTTAGAGTTGACAGAGATCAGCCTAGGGGAAGACTAATAAAAGAACATATATGGGAACAATCAAAGGGCTTAAGAAATCTTTGTGATAAAGACATATATGTAGTGCTTCCGTTTTGAATTATATAATCACAAAGTGCATAAACAGTGGAAAGACTATCTGAAATCATGGAGCTCTCATGCTGCCCCGTGATCTTGAATTTGAAATTATCCTTGTACAAGCTTGAAGACTCAGGACTTATAATGGTCCATGCATATTTTAGAGAAAAGGAAAGGGAGAGGGAGATTTGAACCCAAGACCTCCAAGGTATTACCACCTATAAGGAGCGGGCCCACCACCCATATACCACCCAGCTAGAAGATTGATAGCTCATGCACTAATCGTAAAAGTTCATTTAGTTTCCATTAACAACAACTCGTCTTGTTTGAAAGGGAGAGGGAGATTTGAACCCAAGACCTCCAAGGTATTACCACCTATAAGGAGCGGGCCCACCACCCATATACCACCCAGCTAGAAGATTGATAGCTCATGCACTAATCGTAAAAGTTCATTTAGTTTCCATTAACAACAACTCGTCTTGTTTGAAATCTGATCACGTTTTAAGATGCGTATATGTATTATACAGTTTATAGCGGTTTTCAGTCAATGATGCCATGGATCATGATACGGCAAAAATGCATCGATGTCTTACAATCACTTTCTTAATTGGCTACTTGGACAAGTAATTCGCACCAGGTGACTAGGAATGGTGGTTTGGTGCCTGCATATCCAATGACAAGAGTACTAGCAGTGTTGGAAGACCTATATTAGCAGAATATACGGCATCATCTATGCCTGCCATGTTGGCTTGTAAGGTAAACAGTAAGCTTTCGTTAAACTTTGAGGTGGGACAGGCTGTGAGCCTTTGACTAATCCTTCTTCTATAAAAGTACTTTTGTGATCCCACCGAAAAGGGAGAGAATGGGGCAAGCAGTAGAGCAGTTACTCCTTTGTTACTAGAAGCTTACACCTTAAGTCACCATGAATCAACATCTTTGCAACATGCAAGAGAAAGACCACATACAAGACTTCATCCTCAACTCTTGCAAAGACGAGAAGCTTTTAGTCACGGAGGTTTCCATGACCCAAAAGAGAGATTAGATATTGCTTCCCAACTAACTAGCATATTTATATTTCATACATTTTCTACCTTTTACCATATACAAACTTGTTTCAGGTTGTTGGATTCAGTTGGATCAGGTATGGTGGGTTTGATACTGAATAAGAAGGAAGCGTATCAAAGCAACAATGGGAACTTCTCACATGCCGTCCTAAAATGTATATACACCTAACACTGCATGGTTCACTATATGAACTCCTCTAAATCCTCATTCTCTTCATGCTTGTGGTGATTGTTTTGCCACTATAATAGAAATTGTTTTTATGCTTAATTGCTTATGGGGGCCAATCAGCAGTCAGAAAACAGCATGTTCCTAAAGAAAACAAAATGAAGCCCTATATGGTCTTTTAATCTGATAATGAGCCTTTACTTTGATTTTTTATCTATGAGAGTCCAACCTAGTTGCAGGAAATTTTGTTACTATACAAAGTCAAATTCACATGACATTTCCTGTAAAAGCCCCTCCATAGATGCAATCTGACTCTTGGCACAAGTGAATACAAAAATTTCATGCACGATAAACAGACATGGAAATGCCAGCCTAAGCGTAAAGCTCTCTGTTCCTATCAAACCAGTAGATAAAAATGAACATAATAAAGTTATAAATATCTTTTCAGAACATACCACTATGTCTCCATTAGCAAGTAAGCTACACTTGACATCATTTTTTGCAACTCCACCTGAGGTGCTAGCATCCAGACTTCCTCTATCAACATTTAGAGGGCGCTTCTTATTAACATCTTTACTGGATTCCACTGGGAGGAATTTTCCTCTGAGTGTTGCTGTTGATCCTGGAAATGGTTCCGGGGTTTTCCTTCTCGACCAAAGAGCTTCATCTGCCTCAGCAATCCGAGCAAAGAAATGAGAATTCCTAAATCTTTTCAACAATGCTTCATCCCGTCTTCTTTGTTCTTCCATTCTGAGAGCTGATTCACCAGCAACATAATTCTTGTGGTTCATATTGCCTTCCATAAGGTCACTTGGTTCCACTTCAGGAATTTGTGTAGGTCCTTGTTCAGTTTGACCATTATGTCTTTTTGTGTTTTCGCCAAGGCCCCCTTTACTCGTTACTTCAGCAGTGTTAAATGAAGTGCTAATTTCTATGTCATGCTTGCATGCAGATAAGCATGCTAGGATATGAACTTGTTCACCTGGGTTTCAAAAAGATGTAAAATTTTACCACAAAATGAAAGAAAATGCTCCCTTATAGATGAAAACATGAATTCCATATCAAAACTAGTTCAATACATTTAAGGATGAACAACTACCTGGGAAAATGAAGGGGCGGTCCAAGGATCTAAATGGTAGTGTGTCCGATTCTTCACTCCAACCATCAGGAAGCTCCTCTGGAAAAGCATTGGTGAACATTGATTATGCATATTATGAATATCTATAAGCACATATACAACTATAAATGCCAGCAAAGTTTCATTTAAAATTTTAGCAGAAGATCATCATCACTGTTACATCTTATTTTTGTCAGTCATATTTCAAGTACAACATGCATCATGCATGTCACCCTGCCTTCTTCTGTGTTTCAAACAACTCATGCATCTGCCTGGGACAAAAACTGAAATAATAACACAAACTATTCAATGCCAATTATCTTTGCTGCCTGCCAATATACCTAGTTGGCTTCTGTAGCCTCCAAAACAGCCAAAGATGCCTCAAAACCTTTGATAACTTTTTCTTGTTAATGCTTATTGCTGCTAATGATTATGTTTCACTCTTCACGCCTCCGATCTAGTTTCGTTTAGTTAGGACTGGTTGCAAGATTCCCAGATCCTAATAGCCTGAACTGAATATAAAAAATAAATAAGAGAAGCATTCACTCCACCTAGATTCATCAACACAGCCTCTTAATGAATCAAGTTGGTGTAAACAATCATTAGCACCTAATGACTTTCACTTTCCTCTACAAAACAATTTCATGGAGCTTTACTTATAGAAGCATAAAGATGGGAGTCTCCAATCAGTTTGACCTTGTAGGCTGAATAGATTAGATCAAAATTGGTTCACTAACATTGGTGGCTATGAGTATCAGAAGATCAAGGCAGTGCAGCTTGTATCATATGACTTTACGTCAAGGGAAGCCACAAAACTGAAGCCATTCAACCTATTGCCATATCAGCCATATAGGAGCCTACAAGATAACAATTCTTTAACATACATGTGAATCTTTGGAAATTGGTTTTTTAAGTTGAAAATGCTAATATTTAATTTTTACTCATTTGCTACTATCATGCAAGTAATGTTCCACCTTGAAAATTTTAAACCTTGTTACTTTTACCTCTATGTTGAACAAGCAACAATTATCGCCGTACAGAGAGAGCTTATTCACAAATAATTGGTCATACCAGTCGACATCAAAAGTGTGCACGCATGTGTGCTTCTGAAAAGCACCATCATTATGCAAAGGCTATTACTTGAAAGAGAAAAATAAGGTAATCAAGGAAAATAGAGAGGGTGTACTGCATGGAATGGTAATCCATCCTTCTTCTTCATCAACATCGATGTGCTTATCTACTACAGTTAAGCCATTCTGTGTAATTAAGGACCCCAATCTGCCATGTTTACTCCCAGCTCCTTCACTTTTTCCATCATAATCACTAGCAGAAGATGTTAATGGATATTGATTTTCAGCTATAAGACCATCTAATTTTGCAGCTAGCTTCATGTTGTTTGATTCTGCTTCACCTTCTGCCTCCTGAGCTGCAGGATGGGACCACACTCCCAGAAACTATTTCGACCCCACCAAGAGTTACTCTGAAATGCAAAAGATAACTCTTCTTGAATTGAGCTATAAACACATAACTGGCATCAAGAAATTATGCCTATCCAGTTCAATATCAACTTATATTACTTTGAACTTAAGCCAGTCTTTAACTTACCCAAAAGAAATATAAGCTTTAACCAATTTGGCACTGGTTATCCATGGTCAACCCATATAAGCCTTTTGGAAGAAGAAAAAAGTACTTTAAAGTTTAAATGCTCAGGAGAAAAAAACCTATAATTTACCCTGATTTTATGCACACTTTTCTTACTTCTCATTCTTGATCTATCTCTTAGTTCTTTATTATCTTGACAATTCTTTATTACCAAGGGTATCATTCAAAGTTCTTACTTCTGCTTGCTATTTATATTCTATTAATTCTCTATTACATAGGCAATGCTGAGTATTAGCACCTATCTCTGCCTTTTTTTCTGATAAAACACTCTATACCATGGAACTACACATAGGCATTTCATCTTCCCCAATCTGTTAAGAACCTTCATAGCATCTGAGAGCTTTTAGCTATTGAATTTCAATCCAAATCAATGTGATTTGACTTCCAGAACATACCTCCACTTCAATCAAATCATACAGATACGTTCAACAGACAACAATACTTAACTACGATTTAACAAAAAAAAATTGAGATTGCTTAACACGCCAACTTAAAATCAGATTCTTCATACTTCATAGTACTTATTTGCATTCAAATTATTTCTCAATCGAGTGACGTACGATGTACTTCGGATTAGCCTTACCAATTCAACATTTCTCGAGACCGATCTCCATGATCCGTTATGCGTATTACTCAAATTGCTGAAGTGGAGTAGGAACTAGGGTTTTACGAATTGAATGATTTACGATATACGATTGTGCGATTAACACAGAAATGTGCAATGAGAATTATGTGTAAAAAGGATGAAAAAGGTGAGTTAGGAAAGCAAACCAATCGGAGATACCGCCGGAGAAGAAGAAGAGAAATGTTCGCCGATCGATGGAGGTATAAAGTGGTGCACTCTGATGAATTTGGTTCTGATATGAAGTGTTGTTGTACGTGAAGACACTAATATATTAAATATTTCCAATAGGGAGAGAATTAGGTTCAAATGAGAAGCCTTAAAAAAATAGAAGGTAGGGAAGTGATCTCCACCACTCATCTGGTCAATGAAGGCGGTTTTGATCGGTCACCCTCCTTGAATCGTCTCCACCCTTCGTGAATCGCGTAAATCCTTCATGACCGGTCAAGCCGTTTTTATTGACCGGATGAATAGTAGATCACTTCTCTACTTCTCATTTTTTTTAGCACTTCTCATTTGAACATTTCCATACATATATATATATATATATAGTATTAGGTTCAAATAAGAAGTGCTAAAAAATGTGAAGTAGAGA
>LUCG01089908.1:0-11536 GCA_001633085.1 Carthamus tinctorius | reverse complement strand
AACAACAAATGGACTGATAGTTCATTCGATCAACTTCTCGAGTTGTTGCAATCTGCATTTCCAAACGAAAACAGGGTTCTTTCTTCACATTATATAGCCAAAAAGAAACTGAAAAAGATTGGTTTGGGTTATGAGTCAATACACGTGTGTAAGAACGATTGCATTCTCTTCTGGAAAGAACACGAGTCGTTGCAGCATTGTCCTGTTTGTAAGGAGAGTCACTGGGTCAATAAAAACACAAAAGGTACGAAAGTAGCTCATAAGGTGTTACGATAGTTTGGTACTTTGGTAATTTGAAATACACATTTTTGGTACTTTGTTATGAATTTGATAGTTTGGTACTTTGGTAATTTGGATACACATTGAGTTTGGTACTTTGTTATGAATTTGATATTGGTAATTTGGATAAACATTGAATTTGGTACTTTGTTATGAATTTGATAGTTTGGTAATTTGGATATACATTGAATTTGGTACTTTGGTAATTTGGATACACATTGAATTTATTATTCAAACTTATAAGTTTACTAATTAATGTACATTTTTCATAATTTGTAGCCGAGTAAACTTGATGTCTTGCTTTCTAACCCGTGGTTAAAAGACGCAATGGAGACGTTGGTGCAATCATTTTCCAATGAGGAAAATGTTAATGAGCACGACGTTGCAACTGAGGACGACGTCGCGAACGAGGACAACGATACGGAGGAGTACTCTTTTGTGTTATTTTAATATGTAACATACAACTTAAAACATATGAAGCTTGTAACAATTGACATGTTTTATATAATTTCAAGTTTTTTTGCATTTTCTGATGGATTGAATCTAACAGGTTTCTATTATATTTATAAACAGGTTTCTATTTTACTTTTATATGTAAATAATTGAAATTTCCAAAAAACAAATGAAAAAAAGCAATAGCAGCGACACTAATACCAACGACAAAATTAATAGCAACGACATTATTAGCAACGACACTTTTACCAATGACAACTCTATTAGCAACGACACCTTTAGCCGCGACACCTTTAGCAACGACAACCCTTTAGCCGCGACACCTTTTCCAACGACAGCTTTAGCAATGACATTGAGTAATAGCGACGACAGGGGCTTTAGCAACGACACGGTTGTATTAGCAACGACACCTGGGCATTAGCGACGAATCTTTAGCAGCGACTCAATAGCAACGACATGTTGCTGCTAAATGCAATAGCAGCGACATTCTGGAGCATTAGCAATGACTTTTGTCGCTGCTATTGCCCCGATTTTTTTGTAGTGTGTACCGTCGACAACTTCAGTGTCGATGATGCCATGTCGGCAACCCTCTTTCTCTCTACTCGAATAGGCTTGACTTAAAATCGGTCAAAACTCGACTAATAAACTCGGTCAAAACTCGACTCGAATAGAACTTGACTCGACATACTAACGAGTCGAGTCGAGCTACCTGATACTCGGCTCGTTTACACCCTTGAGATGACCTTATTTATGAATATACAGATGGCAAATAATGCAAGTAGGTATTCATTTTATGAGATGCAAGAATAAATCATGTCCACTGGTCTAATTAAATAAATTGTTTTATAATTGTACTTACATTTCAACTTTAAAAGGTAATCATGTTTTTCGTTATTTTATTTATCTTAAAGGAGTCTCCATCAACGTCAAATCGGTAGTTGACATTTTCTTTTCTCATGTCTATATTATTTAAGCTCATCTAGTATCATCTTTAACATGTAATTTTTATTTATTTCTTGCGCCTTAACCTTTTTTCTTGTTCAGCCTAATCCAATATAACAAGTTTTCACTTTCGTGAAAATGTGAAAAATTGTGAAGATACATTTCATGTATGAATGTTGGCATTATATTGTATGAATGCTGTAACCTTTGAATGATCTGATATATTGTACGAAAGTTGTAACCTTTGGGAACCTAACTTTCACTGTAATCAGTAACAAACGAGATTGCCTTATGTGTTCCAATATCCACAGGATATTCATAATGAACTGTATAAACAATTCAAATTCATTATTCATGATGAATAGGAACACGTTTTACATTCTCATTTGTCTCCGATTCATAACAAAAAGTTAAATTCACAACTGAATTATCCCTCTTTTCCCTGTGTATATTTATTCCAAGATTTAGTAAGCCCTCATTTGTGTCTTACTGGACCACAAAATTATTCCAATATAACCTAAGTTTTTTTTTTTCATTTTTATAATTCTATACTATACAACCAGTTTTTGTAATCATTTTACACCATAGTACCACCATTTATGTATAATTTTCAGACAATATAATTTACCCTTATTGCCCCTGAGTTACCCTGTTTAACTGTTTTGGATTGGAAGAAAAAAAGGGGTTCTAAAATAAACTGGGTTAAAAGTGAGTATAGAGATCACATGGGAAATTGATGTCTGTGTGTGCAGTCCACAGTACACAAATACAGATGGCAGGCATCCACCAGAGGGAGCTCTTCTTGATTGATTGACTGACTTCTCTTTACCTCACACTATCCATCTTCATTTTTGTTACTTTTTCTACTTCTTTACATCTCCACCGTACACGTGGCATCAATGGACCACCCACACGCTTCCTGTACTTTCATATAGCCCCCGTACCCCTATGCTATTTTTTCCCCTCACCAATTATTACTGCAACTACAATATTGTCTCTCAACGTATCCCATTTTCTTATTTGGTAGCGCAACTCACAACTCCGCAAAGCAACCCACAAATCCACCAAGCCTCAACTGTTACATCGGCATCATATCAGATTACCCATAAATCCGATATAGAAGTATCATTATCCAATATATATATACATAGAGAGAGAGAGAGAAAGAAAGATAGAGAGAGATGTGGGTTCATACGAGAACCATGTCAATTTAAGAAAACGTGAGGACGAATCTTAGCCACACATCTTCAGTTACGGTGGATGCGATTACGAAAGATTGATGCAATTCATCGGATGGTAGAAATTATAAAAGGAGGGTGACCCAGTCAAAACCGCATTTATTGACCGGATGAGTGGCTGAAATTCGTCCTCACGTTTTATTGACCGGATGAGCGGGGTAAGTGGGTTGCCAAACCCATGCCGGAAGCCGACACCTTCGATAGCGCAAACCAGGGAAGCCGCATGGTAGCCTAGGGCCGAGCCTGAAGGGGTTATGCATGACCTTAGAGCATCCGTAATGTGGGTTTTGATAGGTTTTTAAGAGGTTTTTCAAAAAACAAAAATCTTTATTTGAGGTTTTTCACATAGTATAAAGATTTTTCGTAAGAGGGTTTTAATGAGGTTTTTCGTAATAGGTCGTAACTTCACGACCTGCTTTTCCAGATGTTTTTCGTATTTATTCAGTTTTAATTTATAAAAGTTTCGTACTAGTGGCGTTTTTTTACTAATCAATTTTATTTATTAATATATGTACAATTTTCATATTAAAATTTTTATTATATATTAATAAAACTATTAAATTAATCACATATACTATATATTAATACAATAGTATGTTATTGATATAAGTAAATATGTATTTGTATTAGTTTTAATGTATTTATTTTAGAATAAAAATATAAATGATATAAAGTTAAAATGATAGGACCCTCGAGTGTCTGAAAAAACTTGGGTGAGGTTTTCACATAGTAGTGGTATGTAAAGGCTTTTAGATTGTTGATGTGACAATAATACGTAAGAAAAAAACTGTGAAAAAACTTGGTGAAAAACCACAACACTGTAGATGCTCTTAGTAAACTACCTGATATTGATAAGTTAGTTGTTGATTAATAAGCTAGTTAATTATTAAAAAAATTGATTATTAATTAATAAGACAGTTGATAAGTAAGTTATGTTTGATAAAATTAACTTATAAACTTGTAAAACGATAAAAAGGACATCATGAACGTATAATTATCTACAAATAGTTTATAATATAATTAAGGTATATATCTAATAATATGATATGTTATTNTTCTAACACTAATTAAATGGCTTATATATATATAAATGATTATTATAAATTTAGATTTTATTAAAACAAATTTTAGAAAAAAATCTATATTAATTATAATTTGAAATAATTATTATATATAATATAAATAAAATGAATTTTGCTAACTTCACATATCATAACCAGTTAGTACTTTAAAAAATATAATTAATAATTAAATTGAATATTATATTAAAGTATTTGATATATTTTAATTATCTATGAAAAATAGATACAACTTCAATTTTATATAACTTACATTAAAAAATATTGTTATATATATTTTTGATAACTAAATATATTAAATAACAATAGATACAATTAATAATATTTATAAATAATTAAAAATTATTATTAACATATAATGTATAATTAAAATCAATTAATATCTAAATTTAATTACAATACACTAATAATTATTAATAATTATTTTAATTAATATCACTCAGAGTTATAATCGAAAAAATCATAGAAAGTATCTAATAAGCTAATTTAAGTAGTTTATCATAAGCTGACTGATAATATAGCTTATGTCCATCCAAATATTTACACTAAAAATAAACTAACTTATAAGCTAGCTTATTTTTGTCAAACAATGTCTAAGTTTGACAAACTAGTTGATAAGCTAGCTGATGATTAACGAGGTAGCTATTAGCCGATAAGCTAGCTGGTTAGCAAACTGATTAACAAATTATGTTTGACAAAAACTAGTTTACGAGTCTATAAAATAACTAAAAATGACATCTTGAATAAATAGATGATTACAATTATTTTATAATATAACAAAGACAAATCTTTAAAAATATAATTAAAACAAAATTTTAATAATATATTATATTAATTAATACAAATAAAATCATAAAAGAATTAAATAATATAATATATTAGTTGAAATGGGTGTCATTGCTATGGACCCGTTTACAATTTCCACCACCATTGAGAAAAACCTTTCTTCACATGACAAACCGGTTTATGCCCTCCTTTCCACTACCTCTCTTTCTTCCCCCTTCAAATATTTTTTCCATATTATTTTATATAATGTAATTGATAAGTATATTTATTGTTTAATATGTTATAATATTATTCAGTTTATTCATTAAATTTAATTAGTCACATAAAATGTACTAAAATAGCATTTAAAATAGGATCATATTCATTAAAATGTATCTAACTTTACCCATATTACTATTGTATGTATCCAACTTTAAATGTGTTATTGTATGTAACATGTTACCTGATAATGCTGATGTGTAACAGGTTGCTTCCTACATGGCATATGACCCAGCATCTTCTTCTTCATCAAATTAGGGTTTCTTCAAAGTTAGGGTTTCAAAATTAGGGTTTCTTCAAAGTTAGGGTTTCAAAATTAGGGTTTCAAAGTTAGAATCAAACCATGAATTAAACCCAAAAATTGAATATAGATCAGGAATAAACAATGAAATCGATCCCAATCACACTGTCGATTTTGAGATTAGGGCTTCCAAACTCGCCGGAATAATTAGGTTCCAGGTGCTGCTTCCAAACTCGAATAAAAGTGTTGGAACTCACCGGAATTAATGGCGATTTACAGGTGCTAGAACTCGCCGGAGCATTTCAAGCGATTTACAGGTGCTGGAAGTCGCCGTAATTAATGGCGATTTACAGGTGCTGGAACTCGCCGGATTTACAGGTGCTGGAACTTGCAGGGCCACGAAACTCACTGGAATTAATGGCGATTTACAGGTGCGATTTACAGGTGCTGGAACTCGCGGGATTTACAGGTGCTGGAACTTGTAGGGCCACGAAACTCGCCGGAATTAGGAGCACATTGCATTAGGGTTCTTGATTTTGGGATGGTAGCAGCACCTGCAAGCTATTAGGGTTCTTGATTTATCAAATTAGGGTTTTTTAAAAAGTAATTAGGGTTCTTGATTTTTGGCTGGTTTAATGGAGAAGAAGATGACATGGCATCTATATGGCATCCACATAAGCACTTTTTGAAATGGGTGACCGGCTAAGGATTTAGAAGGTAAAATAGGTGATACGATAGCACATTTTAAAACTATAGTGAATACAATAGCACATTTTAAAGTTGGATACACACAATGGGAATAAGGGTAAAGTTGGATACATTTTGGTGAAGATAATTATTTAGAATAAAGCAATTTATAATTTTTATCTTTTAATTATAATAAGTAGTTTTTTATTATTATAATTTTTTATTATATAAATCATGTTCCGGTTCATGATGGAGAGTAAAAGGTTCATAAAATGTGTAGCAAAGAGAAAACTGATGTGGTAGAGAGAGAAATCTAACGTGGCAAAAACATGAATTATTATATATGTATATATTATAAATTTTGAATTTATTAAAACAAATTTTAGAAAAACTCTACATTAATTTATGATTTACATTACTATTATATATAATAAATATAAAAATTAATTAACTTCATATGTCCTAAGTAATTAATAATTTTAAAGAATATAATTAAATATTAGATTAAATATTTTTAATTGAATTATTTAGCACGTTTTGATTATCTATAAAAACAATATAGTTTTATAAACGTTTTAAAGATTGTTATATTTGTTTTTTGATAACTAAACATATCAAATAATAGTTGATATAACTAATAAGATTTAAAATAGTTAATAATTATATTTACATATAATATATAATTAAATTTAATTAATAATTTATAATTAATTTTGATTACTTTAAGTTCCTTTACGCAAGAATCACCTTAAAGCTTCTCTCATCCACAACTCTTGCTTTTGAGGAAAGGGCATTGGGTCTTCTATTCATTGTCTCTTTAAACAGAATTGTGTAAATGAGTCGAGGCAAGCTCGAGCTTGACTAAGCTTAAGCTAAGCTCGTTTCGAACCTTATATGTTATGCTCGAGCTCGAGCTTGCTAAGAATTTAGCAAGCTCGGCTCGGCCTAGCTCGTTTACTTATAAATCAATACTTAATATTTTTTTATTNTAATTATTTATTATTATAATTTTTAATTATTTATTATTTAATATATATAGATATATTTATATTATGTACTAACTGAGACTCGTTTATGTTCACGAGCTTAATCATAAAGGCTCGAGCTCGTTTAACTCAAGCTCAAATCGGGCTTTTAATGAGTCAATCCCAAGTAGCTCTCAAGAGTAGCTTGACTCTCTTACACCCCTAAACGGGATGCTCCTAGATGGTCTTAAATGGGTATGATCTTCTTTTGAGAACCTTCTGATACCGTTATGGAATTTTTTCATATTAATAATCAACCTTTTCGAACCTATGATGATCAATTGTTATTGCTTTTCCAAATGCTTCGCGTCTCCTTCATACTTGAACTTAACGAACCCAAATTTTGACCTTTGTTTGGTTCATTTCCTGGCAAGATAGCGATGATATCTTTCCGTACCGCTTGAACATTCTCTCTAAAGCTTCTTCTCCCTACGAATCCGAAAAGCCCGTGAAGAAGAAATTTAACAAAGACCCACGTGTTCTCTTCCTGTGCTCCACCTTTTGCCAACCATCTTCTTCTCCAAAGCTCCTCTCTCCTCTTTGCTCCACTTTTTTTAATGATTGTCCTGAGTGATTAGGTCTTTAAACTAATTTTTTTGAATAATAGAACTCTTAAACTTTTTAAAACATGTTGGAATTTTTGGTAAAAAATATGGGGTTTTACCAATATTTTGACACAATTAATTATATATAAATGTGTTATATATAGTTAACTCTTGGTGGGTTTGTGTTCTATTATATGAGAGCTTCGAATCGGTATATCGAGTGTCCAAAATGGATAATGTGTGAATTATCGATTCTCAAATATGAGTACTTGGGTTTTGAATTGTGTAACTGAAGTTGACAGATTATGAATTAAATCGTACGTTTTTATTCTCGAATTAAAATCGTTCGTCGGTTTCGTACGTTTTTATTCTCTTAGAATTTAATCGTTGGTTTCATATGTTTTTATTCTAGAATTAAAAAACATTAGTCGGTTTCGTACGTTTTGATTCTCGATTTTAAATTCATTCGTCAGTTACGTACGTTATTATTCTAGAATTGAATGTACGAATTAATTTGTCGGTTTCGTCGTTACGATTTTTCTAGTATATATATATATATGTTCCCACCCTTCCACCACACACCATTCTTCAAGTTAAGCTTTATTTTGAAAAACACACACAAAGATAAAATGGAAGTTCTTCAAATGAACATGAACAAAGGTGATGGTGAAACTAGCTATGCCAAAAATTCGTTTCTTCAGGTAACCCTAATCAACAAAAGGTTTCATCGTTTAAGTTTACACCATATACATATACAGGCAGGGACGGACCCAGAACATTTTTCAAACAACGACACCATATTGCTAAGATTTTAATTGACTTGAAGAGATTTTTTTTTTCAATTTTGGATTGCTTTCGAGAGATTTTTGAAGTTTCTTTTTGTTGATATCGATGGACTTTTTTGATCTTTTTTTGTTGAATTGAGAGAATTTTTCGATTTTTGGGTGATTTCGAAAGAATTTTTCGGTTTTTGGGTTGATTTCGAAAGATTTTTTTTGGTGCACCCATTGAAGTTTCGAAAATAATACGGTAGCACTTTACAAAACGATACAGTTACACCTTAACAAAACTAATTTTTTTACCTTTGCTGGACTAATAATACGGTGGCACGTGCCACCGTGAGACCTTATATAGGTCTATCCATATAGATATATAGACTTAAGCATTTGAGAACTCTAAAATTTGTATGATCCATGTTAACTTCTATCTTACGACTTTTGTTTCACATGATTTTTTCTCACATAGGAGTAGTATTTAATGTATTGATTAACATATATTTGTTTTACAATTATGACTATTTCAATTTTCAAATGTATTTGGTTCACGATGTGAAACTTTTTTACGTGTTCTTTTTGTTTCACAAACACATAACAACATTGTGAACCAAGCACATGTGAAGCAAACACATCATGAAACAAATATATGTTAATTATATTTTAAATCCTAGCCTTAGGTGTAAAAATATCATATGATCCATTGCTTCTGAACATGATCACAAATTCGTAAGTTTTCAAAAGAAAGTCCCATATATGTATATATATACATGTATATATGATTTACATGACCCTTGATTTTGATCTTTGTAGAAGAAAATACTATCCATCGGTAGTTCAATGGTGGAAGCTGCCATTGCGAACATCTTGGGGGCGATGCAGCCAACGAGTATGGGGTTAGCAGACCTTGGCTGCTCATCTGGACCTAATTCTTTGACCGTCGTCTCTCAAATGGTCCATGTGGTAGACACTATTAGCCATCAGATGGGTCATGTACCAGAACTAAGGGTCTATTTGAACGACCTCCCATCCAACGACTTCAACTCTGTGTTTCAGTTATTGCCGGAGCTTTACAAAAAACTAGAGAGTCGTTGCAATGGTATTAATAAAGGTAATTGTTTTATTTGGGGTTCGCCAGGTTCCTTTTATGGCAGATTGTTTCCCTCCAATAGTCTTCACTTCGTCCATTCTTCTTCCAGCCTCCATTGGCTCTCTCAGGTATATATAACGCATGCTAACTTATTACATAATTAAAAAAGACACAATATTGTTTAAGAAAAAACCGACCATATTCTTCTTCTTTTTTTGTGTGTGTTTTTAACTAGGTTCTAAATATATTACAGACATAATGACATTTAGGTACACGTGTGAGAGAAATGACTAGGAGACCAATTTAATTATGTACTTTGGCTATTTGAGTTAATTTTGCTGATTAAATATAGAGAAATTGACTCAAATAGCCAAAACACACGCACAAACTGGCCTCCTGTTCATTCATTTCCCACTTACTCAAATTTCACTACATCCGCATTATGTATATTGGTAATTTGTGAATCTACGTATAAGACACAAAAACCGAATCTAGTCCTTTTAAAAAAAAATTAAAGACCTAAACCCACGATTGCAGACCAATATTTTTTTTTCAAGGAAAATTGACAAGATTGTTTTTTATGTGTCTTTAGCTAGATTCGCAAGTTAGAGGACCGAATGTTGCAGATGTAGTTACATTTGGGTAAACGTATGAAAGAAATAACTAGGAGACTAATTTAAATGTATAGAATAATTATTTTAATTAGGTTACCGTAAATATGTTTGATCAATAATATTTTCTGATGGATGTGCATTTTGGGGGGAGTTTGAATAGGCACCATTAGGTTTGGAAGCCACCCATTTGAACAAAGAGAAGTTATACATATCAAAGAGTAGTTCTACAAGTGTAGTAGAGGCATACCAACAACAATTTCAAAAAGATTTCTCGTTGTTTTTGAGGTCACGAGCCCAAGAAATGGTGGTTAAAGGGCGCATGGTTCTGTCGTTCATGGGTCGATGCTCCCCTGACCCTTCTGCAGACGAAGCTTGCTATCATTGGGAGCTTTTGGCTCGTGCTCTAATGAGTTTGGNAGGTTTTCCTTTGAATCTCCCTATATATATAATATAGGGGCAGGTTCTAACGAGAAGTTATACATTTTGCGAAAAGGCGAGAAGTATGATATCATATATGATGTACAGACATAATCATATATGATTAAACACATACTACATTGACAATATATATACGTTTAATCATACATGATTAAACACACCCAAAGAATGTGTAATCATATATGGCATTCCCGTAAAATGTTTAGTTTCCAGCATAATCCTTCCTCTATATATGTATATATATACACACACACACACACATATAGAGAAAAGTTCAAATGAGAAATGCAAAAAAAAATACGAACTGGAGAAATGATCTCAACCATTGATACGGTTGAGATCAAAGTTGACTAGTCAAAGATTGCGGCTTTGAAATGTCAAAGCCGCAATTTTTGACTAGTCAAAATTCACATGGATGCGTATCTGCGAGGGGTATTTTCGTAAATGTTACAATGAGGCCGAAAACGGGTTTATATATGAATCTTCATATATAATCTGTGTAATTCATATATGAATCTTTATATCTGGACTATTTGTAAAATTTACGAAATTGCCCTTCTGTCTCTTATAGGCTACAACCCTTGCGAAAAATTATTTGGTGTTTTGCGGTCGAAGCCACCTTTATTGATTAAATGAGTGGTGGAGATCACTTATCTACTTTATATTCTTNCAAATGAGAAGTGCTAAAAAAATAGAAGTAGAGAAGTGATCTCAACCACTCATCCGGTCAATAAAGGTGGCTGTGACCGTGCTCCCCCCTTTAATAATCTCTACCNATCGCGTCCACCGTAACCGGTCAAAGCCGCATTTATTGACCAGATGAGTGGTGGAGATCACTTATCTACTTCTCATTTTTTTAGCGCTTCTCATTTGAACCTTTCTCTCTCTCTATATATATATATAACCAAACACTACAACAAAATAAAGACTTTTACGGGTCCATCCCAAAAATTAACCACTAAAAGTATCTCGTGCACTTTGCAATCTTTCATAAAACTTGACATTTTAATCAAAAAATTGCAAATGGCTTTGCAAATTTTGTCCCATTTGTCATTTGTATATATATATATATATATATATATATATAT
>LUCG01089808.1:0-15864 GCA_001633085.1 Carthamus tinctorius | reverse complement strand
TCACAACCAAAAAGTGGTTTACATTTGAACCCACCCCTATATATATATATATATATATATATAAAAGTACACACACATAACTGCTTAAGGATTGTGCCAGTCAAGGACTAAACTAGCCAATCAGTGCTTTTTAAGTTTTTGGACGTTTAGATTGCTTCGTTAGAAATAACGAAATCATGTTGAGGGTATAGATTGCTTTCGAGAAGCAACATTTAACGAGAACAAGTCAAAATCAAAAGCTTCTGTTAGGGCTTATTGAGCAAATACTCTAAAACAAAGGAGTCACAAGTTTATGTAGTTGACATGTACGATTGTTTCTTTACAGACCACGTTGGGTCTCTACTAGTTTGTTTTGAACGAGTCTCATTTCTCGTTTTTGTAAGCTCTATAAGAGCATTGTTGTCTCTATTAGTAAAATAATCAAATCAGTGTTGATTTATGAAATCGTAAGCAGGGTCTTATAGATTAAAAAAAATACATCTTTCCATGGACGGACCTGGTATGGTGCACACGGTGACACGTGCCACCGTATTATTTCTCCGACGAAGGGTAAAAATTTTCAGTTTTGTGAGAGCACAACCGTATCGTTTTAAAAGGTGCCACCGTATTATTTTCAAAACTTCAAAGGGTGCACCAAAAGGCCAAAAAATTCTCTCGAAATTAACAAAAAACTTGAAAATTTCTTTANAAAAGCTTAAAAAAACTCTTGAAATCTACCAAAAATTATAAAAAAAAATCTCTTAGAAATTATAAAAATATGAATTAATATGGGCCCAATGGGCCTGACCCATGTCACGTAATCAGGGCTTAGCCCATGATGAAAAATGGAATATGAAACCATTAACAGAAATTTCACCTTTGATTTCAACATTTTTTTTCACTATGATGTTCCCCACAAGGTTTAATTGTTTAACTCGACAATGGGTTCTCACCCACCGAAGAGTCGAAGACCACCACCATCATCACCCATGGTGGCGGACTGCGGTGGTACGAATGGGGCAGCCTACCGGTTAAGGCTTGTGAAAGGTGTAACAACCAACCCAAGTTCGAATCCGGGGGTGAGCAACCAGGGGCCACTGAGTATTAATCCTAGGGGAGCATGCTTTAGCTCTCGGTAAAAATTACCAAGGATGCAGTCTGGGCAAAGCCCAGGTGAACCTTATAAAAAAGAAACTATATGAGATATTTATTACCTTTAATTGCTGCTAAATTCTAACGACACCCGCAACTTATCCAAACGTGTGTCTTCTATTCAAACACTCGAGAGATTTTTATTATAGTTTAGATGGCTCTTTGACGAGTCTTCTTGGTACAATCTCGAACTCAGGTCGAAGAAGTATCAAGGTCGAGGGTGTTTGGGATTTGCTTTTTGAGGGCCAAAAGTGGTTTTGGCCAAAAGTGTTTATTGACTTATGGTGGTGGAAAATCGAGTTTTTAAAAAAGTGTTTGGATTAGCTTTTGTGATGGTAAAAGTCAATAAGTCAACAAGTTGGGGTGTTCGGCTTAGCTTATCAACTTTTTGAGAAGGGTCTGTGTCAAAAAGCACATCAAAAAGTCGGTACCTTGATGCTTTTCAAAACCTCGATTTCACTCCTTGTCAAAAAGGAGATTTCGAAAGTGCTTTTTGTGTTTTTATGACTATCCAAATAGGCTTATTGACTTATTGGCTTCTCAAGAAGCCAATAAGTCAATAAGGAGTTTTGAAAAGCAATCCCAAACATGCTCTAAGGCCAAAAAAAATTTGAACAGCAAAAGGAAGAACTTGGGAGAGAGCTTCGGCAAGGTCATCACCCGCCCCTAGCCAACCGACTTTATTAAAAGGAAACTAGCGAGAAGCTAGAGAGATACAAACGAAGAGCCAAGAGAACGACAAAAGGAACTAATGAATACACTTTTGCAACGCCGCCAAGGGGCTTGCGACCCAGAAATCCACGTCGATGCTAATGTTACGACACCTATTAGCCAACCAGAACCTAGACATCTTCTGAATGCTCGCGAAGGGGTCCTCCAATTTCATTCTTTGAGCTTGCGAATCTTCAGCGTGAAGGATCTTATTCCTCCAGACCCATATATGCCAAAGAGCTACGACACAAGTTGCTTTCAAGGCGGTGATAGAGAAGTTATTTTTCCTATCAGTAAAAGATTCGAAGTTCAAAAAATCCAAAGCGGTTGGTCTTGGAATTGTGAACCCCCACCAGCTCCAAATTTTTCTCCAAACCGTCTCCACTCGAGGACAAAGAAAAAAACAGTGTTGCAGGTCCTCTTCCCTTAAATCACAGAAAACACAAGAGATTGATGCCAATGGGACTCCTCGATTCACAATTACCGATTTCAGGGGGAGAGCGTTATTGAATAATCTCCATAAGAACACGTTAACTTTCAGGGGTATAGAAGAAAGCCAAGAAGATTTTACACCCATCGCAACACTTTGGAAGGTAAAGTACCTTTGGATGAGGAATGATAGTTTACTAACCGTAAAGGAGCCTTTTTGGTCCCAACTCCATAACCAGCGATCAGGTCTGTACTTTTGAAAATTGGCCTTCGAAAGGATGTCCAGCATCTCGTTGAATTCGGTAAGAGAGGCCCCCTTAGACCTAATTATTATCCATCAAGACTATATTCAATAAAAAGAGGTTCGATTCAAACTTAACCAACACATAAATAAAGTTCAAATGAATTCGAGTCGAGTTCTTACAAGTTCAAACTAAGGCTTGTTATATGTTTTGAGCTTCTTTTTCGTATTTGGAATCGTTAATGATCGAATAGAATCTCAACTTAGTTTGGATTTCTTTGTTATCTTGTTCTTGTATTTCTTATAAGTGTATAATGCAAGATCTTCTTGGTCTAGCTCCACTCCACATGATAAGTTTTTTTTTAAATAATATTTTGCTCAATACATGAAATTCATGTTAGCATTTTAGTAAACTTTTTTAAATATTATTTGAGAGAGAGAATGAGGAGGGCAATACATGGGATGGTTAATGGGTCAATGAGATATTAATGAGAGGAATCAATATGGAATATTATCAATCTTATTTTATTTAAACTTCCAGGCTAATCAAAGTACAAAATTTACTCTTCCAAAAAAGTACAAAATTTTGTTTTTTTTATTCATTTTACCTTCTAAAGAGCTGAGTAAACCAGATTATTGATATATGTGTTATTTGAATAAAAAATCGTTATCAATTAATATAATTTTAATTTAATGAAACACTCCCCCTAACCAAAATCAAATCATATAAGAAAGATGGTAATATTCATCACAAACTATTATAAGCATCTGACTATAAAACAACAATTAACGAATAGATGAAAAGATATAATTCTGCGCTATATCTAGGGCTGGCAATTTCCGACACGACCCGCCAATCCAACACAACAAGACACAAAAATAAAAGGGTTTGGGTTGAGGTTTTTGACACGCCAACCCTCCAACCCATCAAATTTCACGGGTTGACCCGCCGGGTTGGTGGGTTGACCCACAAACCCGTTTTTATTTAAATTAATTATTTTATATATAATAAAAAAACTAAAAGAATCAATAACCCTAGTTTCTAATAACCCTAGGTGGTCTAATCGTCTTCGTCCTCCAAACTACTCTCGGCTCTCACAGTCTCGTATGTTGATGATAAATAGTTTTATTCCTTATACAGTTCAATCGGGTGTTGATGTTCAAGAACTAGCTCAAAACATAATGGATATGAACATTCAATAAGAGAAAAGAGAGGCTACGAATTCTAACAAACTCTAAGTTTATTTGTATTTTGAACTTTAAACTTGTTTTATTTTTTACTTAGAACTTGATTGTATTTGATTGCTTTTGAATTTGGTTGTATTTGGTTGCTTTTAAACTTAATTGCATTGGGACTTTGTTTTTATTTGAATTGTATGAAGTATGAACTTTGACCCGTCAACCCGTTTATTACCCACCAACCCGTCACTGACACGCCAACCCGTGACACGACCCCTCAGGGGTAAGGGTTGAAGAACTCAACACGATTAGCTAAATGGGTCGTGTCAAGGTTGAGGTTTCTGACCCTCCAACCCGTCAACCCACCAATTGCCACCCCTAGCTATATCAAGTATTTTCAGCATCCCCAAGTATAATTAAATTCTCAAGTCTCAATTTTATTTCATCAATAAAATTAAAACACATCAGATATTTATAAATTTTTATCCAATTGGCAGTGTCAATGACACCAGCCTCTCCTTGTGCTTTAGAGTCCAGCATTGGTCAACCGTTGGTCATGTGGCTTTTGCAACCAAGAAAAGTGCATGAAATGTGTTTGCGAGACTCGTTTCCTTTTATCTTCTTTTGCTCTTTCAATGCTTTTGGGGGCAAAGGCCAAAGTCCACATAAATGTGTTGTGTGTGTGTGTAAGCTAAGTCAATCCTTGTACCACATAGCCAACTCAAACCAAAACAATCTGATCCCTTGAACATGCTTAAGAGTTATTTGTACCACATTAATAGGGTCAACTTTCAATAGATTATGTAATAAAGAAGATTTTTCAAATTCCTAGAAGGCAAGCTACCTTATATTTGACTTTCTCTCTCATAATTAAATGGGAATTTCTTTACCATGGTCTTTTATATTAATTTATTTCCAAACTATTAGTTGATAGATAGAGATACCTTTGCAAAAGTGGACTCTCTCTCTATATATAGCTGATCAAATCCCAAGTCTTGGCTCATCTCCTTATCATCATCTCATCATCTGCAGCAGCATAAGTGCATTGCACTCAAATACTTGAGATTTCAAAAGTCAACCAATCATCATCAATGGAGGTTCCTGCTAGTTTTTTGGTTGTTTCCCTTCTGCTATCTTGTTTCGCAGCTACTGGCTATGGTGTCACCTTCTCCTCCCTTCAGAGGAGTCTTGTGGTTACCGCTTCAACCACAAATAGCCAAGGTTTGATCATAACTCTAATTCTAATCTTCAACAACTCATGAATGCATAGATCATAGAAATCATATAAGTATAGCTAATAAAATTATATGAACAAGAAAATATGTGGGAGTGCTTCAAGTTTTAAACTTTTGTGTTGATTATTCAAAATTCAATCATAAATGTTATTTTTTCTCTTTCGGGTCCTCACGGAAACAAAGACTCTTTTGTTCTTCCTTTTTTTCTTCTTATTTATAGCATTGGACTTTGCAGTTCTGAAGGCAGGGGAAGATAATATCACAGTGACATGGGCATTGAACCAAACCTTCCCTGCTGGGACAGACTCAGCCTACAAGACCGTAAAAGTGAAGCTATGCTATGCCCCCATCAGTCAAAAAGACAGATCTTGGAGGAAAACAGAGGACGAAATGAAGAAAGACAAGACCTGCCAACACAAGATTGTGTCTAGGCCATACAGTGCGTCAAACAACTCCATTTCATGGACCATCATGAGAGACATACCTTCTGCAACGTATTTCGTGAGGGCGTACGTATTCAACGCTGAGGATCATGAGGTTGCCTTTGGGCAGAACACAAATGCAGAAAGATCTACAAACTTGATTGAAGTCCAAGCAATCACAGGTCGCCATGTGTCCCTTGATATTGCATCCGTCTGCTTCTCTGCTTTCTCCATAGTTTCGTTGGCCGGTTTCTTCTATATGGAAAAGAGCAAGGGAAAGGCATCCCAAGAGAAATGAGATTATTAGCAAGGTGCGATGGGAATTAAGGTCCTCTTACTTGCCGGAAAAAAAAAGAATCCTAATTTCGTTTTTAATATGGTGGTGTCCTACAAAACTCATCATGGATCATTTACTGGTATGATATTGGGGAGAAGGGATAAATAAAAAGAAGATTGTGATAGCGATGAGTTAATCATGTTTGTATTGTTGAAAATAGAATAGAAACTGCTCTTTTCATTGTAATGAAACCCGGATGTTTTTAAGTAATTGAAAATGTGTTCTTTTCATAAGACTGTCATCTTTTTCAGTGTTTTTGTCCAACTAATATCTTAAAGATAACGGAATGATACACAAAAAGATAGAAAATGGTGCATTCTTATATAAAAGGTGCAAATTATTAGCAACTAAGAAATTAGGATATTTACTTATCACGAGGTAAGAAGTATCATTGCAGTTCACTGTTGTTTCAACTTTCACGATTGTTGTTTTCTTGCAGGTTCCATTGACTGATGGTGTCTTGATAGGATAAGCAATTTTATTGACGTCTTAATCGTTTCAGTTGTTGGTAAGCTGTATTTCGTAAGCAAAATAGATGAATCAGCGTTAAAATTAATTAAAAACTGGGGGCTCTAGATAAGCATGCGGGTGGTGCAAATAGACTAATCTTTTACGTATCTACATCAAAAGGTCAACTATACCACCATGAACCCCACAACAGTTAAAAATATAACAGAGTGACGTACCATTGCTTTGGAGGTGTAAGCCGATCTATTACTAATTAAAATAGACATTGCATGCAGATGAGTCATGGAAGTACATGATGTATAATATATAAAATATATAAATTAATTGGCAAATACCTACTAGTTGACAAATTATTTAAACAAATCTATATATTTAACTGTGTTAAAAACATTAGAAAATGATACCTGGTCCACTAGATGAAATCACAAACATTAGAAAATGATACCTGGTCCACTAGATGAAATCACAGATCAGAAAATTGGCATCAAATTTCTGTTGTGCAATTCAAGAATCTTGAAGTGACCACTGTGTAAGAGCTCCCATAAGAACATGAATCTATGTTTAATAAATCACCACCATGACACCAAAAGTATCATGAATGTTCCGCATGCAACCTGACAATCATCATGAACTGAAGCTTTGGCATCCATTAGCAGCAACCGGAAGACAAAAGATAGAGGCATCATTTAGTTTCTTCAAATTAACTATATGAACCAATGGACAACACGACAAGTGCATCGATATCACTGTTTACCTCTAAATGAACTTATGGATTGATCATTTAATGCGAATGACCTCTGAAACCATAAGGACATTTAGGGGCAGTTTGTTTTTTTAAAAGTTACCTCTTAAAGCCTCTTAAGTCTGAATTCTGAAAATTCAGAGGTTTGCAGACTTAAGACCGTTTGTTTTATTTTTAAGAAAAGGCCTGAAAACCTCCTACCGTCCTCTGAAATTTTAAGAGGTGCACCATCCACCTCTCATCTTTTAGACGTGAATTTAGACTTTAGACCTCGTAAAAAAACCAACGACACCTTAGTACGATCATCTAGATAGATGCAACTGCTTCTAGGAAGAATTGATCATCGCCATCATGATAATATCAAATCTCGTCACCAGAAACCGATGCTTCCCAGGTGAGACGTTAATTGTTAAAAGTAATATTTCATGAGTTATACTGCTTGACGCCTTGACCAAAGAGTCCATTCACATCACCATTTACGTCTTTCACATACAATGGTAGTATGGTACGATTATCAACACTTATTCTGCCATAGGCTGTCTTAATAAAGTAGCAGGTGTGCTTTATTTTTTATGGTGGCAGAGAGAATCAACTGTAAAAACTATCTATTTCGTCACCTAGAGATAAGTATGCAGACACAAAAAAGTCATCATAGAACTTCCCGATAAAAATGTACACCATGTATGGATGTACCTCTGTTTAGAAGAATCAAAATAAACCAACTAGTGTTTATTTTAAAATTCAGGAGGGGAACACAGGAATAAAATATACCTGCGTCTCACCAAGTATGCGGTGTATGATAAGTTCGACATGATAGTAATTGGCTAACTTAGTCAATGAATAGCCAGCACAAAGCCAAACAATACAATCCCTTGAGCATGGTTAAGAGTTATTCTACCTGAAAATAGGAACAAACTGTCATATAAAGAATATCAAAAATCTATAATAAGGCAAGTGGTTTGTATTTGACTTTCTTTGTTCAATAACTTGGGTGTTTTTTAGTATGATTGGAAATAGTTGTTTTTAAACAAGTTGATAGATATTTGCATCTTGCATCATTGGGCTCTATATATAGCTGCTAAAATGCCGAGTCTTAGACCATCTTATCATCAGTGGCAGCATAAGTGGATTGCACACAAATACCTGAGATTTAGAAAGTCAACCTATCATCATCAATGGAGGTTCCTTCTGGTTTTCTGGTTGTTTCTCTTCTGCTCTCTTGTTTTGCAGCTACTAGCTATTGTGTCACCTTCTCCTCCCTTCAGAGGACTCTTGTAGTTACCACTTCACCCACACAGGGCCAAGGTTTGATCATAACTCAGATTCTAATCTTTGAACTCATGAATGCATAGATTATACAAAGAATATAAATATAGCTAATAAAACTATTTGATCAACAAAAGATGTGGGAGTGCTTAATGATTTAAACTTTAGTGTTGATTATTCAAAATTAGCCTAGGTTCATTTGTTTTTTTTTTTCTTATCATTGAATTGAATTTTGCAGTTCTGAAGGCAGGGGAAGATAATATCACAGTGACATGGACATTGAACCAGACCTTCCCATCTGGGACAGACTCAGCCTACAAGACCGTAAAAGTGAAGCTATGCTATGCACCCATAAGTCAAAAAGACAGATCTTGGAGGAAAACGGAAGACGAAATGAAGAAGGACAAGACCTGCCAACACAAGATTGTGTCTAGGCCATACAGTGCTTCAAACAACTCCTTTTCATGGACCATCATGAGAGACATACCTTCTGCAACATACTTTGTGAGGGCGTACGTTTTCAACGCTGAGGATCATGAGGTAGCCTTTGGCCAGAACACAAATGCAGAAAGATCTACAAGCTTGATTGAAGTCCAAGCAATCACAGGTCGCCATGTGTCCCTTGATATTGCATCAGTCTGCTTTTCTGCTTTCTCCATAGTCGCATTGGCCGGTTTCTTCTACATGGAAAAGAGCAAGGGGAAGGCATCCCAGCAGAAATGAGATAATCAGAAGGGTGGGAAGTGATGTGCGGTTAACGGTAACATATTTAAATACAGCAAAAAGAAGAGTTCTTATTTGGTTTAAGAATGGTGGTGTACTACATATTACAGATCACTTACCGGTGCAGTGGTGGGGAGTGCGGATAAATAAAGATCATTGTAATAGAAATCTGTTAATTATGTTCTCTTTTTTTCATACAGAACTTCCATTGGTGTTAAGTCTAACTTTTTACATGATCCTCGAGTTATTGTATAAGGTTATTACTGAAGCAAGACACAGTTAAGCAAATAGGTGATAAATTCATTATAGTTTAATGATGTCTCAAGTTTGTTGCTTCCTTGCAGGTTTCATTCAATTTATGGATTTTAGAAGCCTCTTGTGAATTTTATTGCTGTCTTTATCATTTTTCAGTAACTGGTGAGCTATATTTAAGACATGAAATAGAGGTATCAACTGTAACAATAGTTAGAATCTGAGAGCTCAAGATAAGCATGAGGGTTGTGTGAATAGACTAATCTTTCGCATATCTAAATCAAAAAGTCAAACGTGGCAGTTAGAAAAAGAAATGGAGTGACGTATTTTTAGCAAGCAAATCATTTGATTTAATTAACAGAGAGATTGCATACTAATAAGTCATAAAAGTAGGCGATAGATAACTGACAAAATATATGACAATACCTACTACAAGGACAAATTAACTAGGGAACAAATGCATACATTTAGCTGCCTTAACATAAAAAATCCATATGTTTGGACTCATTAAAAACATAAAATGTTTAGCCACGTTAAAAACATAAGAAATCCATATATCGACCCAACAGACAAAATCAGAGATCAGCAAAAATCTAAATCTTAACGCAACTACCACATAAGAGCTTCCATAAGGAAGTATGAATTTCTAGGTTTAATAAATCACTACCAGGACACCAAAAGCATCCAGAATATTTTACAGGAAAGCTGATAATCATCATGAACGTAAGCTTCAGTGCCCAGCTACTGTAAGATAAAAGATATCTATCAGTAGCATCATTTACTTTTCTTCAAATTATTCTATATGGATCAATGGACAAGTGAATCCATCATCATGACGTGCTTCTAGGAAGAACTGATCACCACCATCAATTAACAGCAACAGAGAAATCAAACGTCATTGCATTGTTTAATCTTAATACTCTAGTTAAAGTTCTTAATATGTGATATTTTTGTGGGAACTTGTAGCATTAATATAGGAGAGCTAATAGTTGTAAATAATACCGGAGTCCCAAAATTAAAGTTTTTTCAGGTAGAATAGGATCCCAAAAGCTTATGCAGTAAGCGTGATCCGTCCATTTACACACAATCCTAATGAAGTCCACTTGCAAGAAGGATTTTGCTACATCTCAAAAGGACACCCAGGAAGAGGAATCTTGTTCAAACGAAATAGAAGTACAACCCTTGAAGCATGTACAAATGCTGACTACATAGGTTCAATGATAGAGATTGTAGGGATAACGTGTTGATATTCTCACCGAAGGACTAACTAGCTTCAGTGTTTGAGAATATTGTATCCAAGCTAAGAATGCAAAATTCATACTTAACAGCTTAAGGAGTAGTGAGGGAATTTGTTGCATTAATTTAGGAGAGCTAATTGTCGGTAATGATATTACATCAAAATCCTAAAATTATAAGGATTTCAATGAATAGGATCCCAGAATTAAAAGGATTTCACTTCAAGTAAACCAAACAAACCCTGTATGTGCCACTTGGAAGTAGGGTCATTTCTGTGAAAAACCCAGGCCTGAGAAAAAAGTGTTTGCGTAATGGTTTCATAGAAGACCTGAGTACTTCAAAAAGTTTTTCAATTTTTTTTGAAGAGTTTAAAGACTTTCTAAAGAACTTCGGACCGAAAAGCTAGATGACAAAGAGTTTTTGTAACAAAGAATTAAGACTAGTACAGGTAAAAGGATTTCAGTTAGGACCTCAAATCAAAGTGATTTTCTATAATTAGTTTCCTGATATAATGTTGTATTCTTTTCATATATATTGCTCATTAGTGGATCAATAGGAAACATCTTTAGATCTTTAAAAATATATTTGTTAAGCTACAGAGAAGTATGTATTCACAAAAAGAAATCATCACAGTACTTCCTGATAAATGTATTTCATGTACAGTGAACCTCTGTTTTGAATAATCAAAACTCAACCAAGTGTTTAATTATAAATTCAAGCGGGGTTCTCATTCCTCAAGAATGAAAGTAAGTTAACCTTTTAAACATCAGTCAATGAGCAGAGACTTTCATCCATCTGAGACACTAATGGTGCACTGTCCTCAGTATGAATGTGACATAGTGCACGGATCAGCATTTAGTATTGCTATTGCTGTTAGCTGTCTAGATTTGGTAGCTGGTGTGCTATACTTCTTATGCTGGCAGAGAGAATCAACTGTAAGACAACTGTATTTCATGAGCTCGAGATAAGTATATGCATCGACAAAAAAGAAACCACATTATAACAGATCTATAAAATAACTCAAATTAATTGGGAAATTACCTCATGATGGGTATGCTATCAGAGAAATGCCCACTTACAAGCTCAAGGATTCTTCATTCCAATTGAGAAATACAAATTATAATAACTCTAAACTGACATGAAAGCAGTTAAATACCAACTGTTCAATTAACATTTGTATTGATTATTTGACTCCCTCCAGTACATTGACTTTGCAAAAAAGGGCCCTTTCCCGGGTATTATCTATTATGTGAGCAATAGGAGATAAATGAGGAATCAAGTAATTGTCAATCCAGTATCCTGCCTGGTGTGAGTTCAAAGCACATCAAGCAACTCTAAAATATGGAACAATACTTTTCAATTTGACAAGTTAGATTTGCAAAGAAGAGTACTAGCAAATATCACCTCCATAGCCCTTCAGTAAAGTAATTACTTGTGCCATAGCTTCATGAGTAACATAATATAATCAAATGGAATAAGAGAAATGTGCAATTAGCACATGTATCTGCTTGAGTTAAGTATATAGAATAATATACAAAAAACGTAGATCAACAATGTAGAATGTGAATCATATCAATCAAATGCACACAGTAGTACATATGATGACCAGATCACCAAAATGTCAATGGCTTTGAATTCAGTTACAATTAGGATGACATGCATGCATCATCATATATTTTTATACAAGAACATGTGTATCAACATACCTGTATGGTTTTTAAACAAAAAAACATAGGACGTAGTTAGGTTCTTTTCTAGTTAACAAGGACATTTGAGTAGTTTACATTAACTGCCACAGTACCACCTAACCTGGAGTAACAAAGTGCAGAATTTTCGCTATTACAAATTATTTAACCATCAAAGTAGATGGTCAACAATGATTTTCAGGGTAAACAAACATCAACACGCAGATTAAACATTACAGTGCTATGAATCAAGTATCTGGAAAACAAGTGGAGCTTGCCTAAATAGAAGCTAGCAGCTCAACAATATTTTCCTTATTTGTGTTCCTTATATGTGGTTAAATTGGGAAGTTTCACAGAAGAACTTAAAGCTAATGAGAGAAATACAACACATTCTCAAGAATAAAACTCGAAATGTGACAGATGAATACTTGTTGATATTCCAACAAAAGTTCTTGAGGATAAAGTTAATCAGAAACTTACATAGATGACAAGTTATTTAAAAATTGGGCCAGATATAATCGAAATTGACCATGCTCAAAAGTGTAATGGTCTTTGGTTCATGCGCTTTCAATCAAGCAGCACTGCTAAACCTAGCCACCTGTTTTTTTTCGTTCTCACAAAGGTGATTCAACGCAAAACCCAAGACATAAATTCCAGCAACTTAAATGCTTTCTAATACACTAGTTAACATAAATTCCACCTTCATTTCAGAAGGATGACCTCCACAAGCTGATAAAATCTAGCATGTTTTGTTGTTGAAAACCATTTCACTGCTTGCCATCCGATCAGTACCAATAAGTGATAACCTATCTTCAAAAACATCTATATATCCGAATGCATCAGTACCTGGAGGGCATTCCAAGGCCGCTTCAAGTACTCGATGGTGTACCCCATGAGAGTCGATAGAGTGTCCACCTTTGTGATCGTGACCACCTAGGCAAGCCTTCACACAATCGTACCTGTGAATCACATCCATAACTTCATCATAATTCCACAGAAGTGCTTCTTTCGATGTAGCTCCAGGATCTAGGGGAATATGGCAGCAGACAACAACGTTTTGACTGGATTTGGTTGCATCTTGGAGTATGTTGTCCAGCCATTTCAACTGCTCTTTCCCAACTGCACCATTGAACTTGAGGAACCTTCTCTCAAGACCCACTAGTCCATTTGGACTATTTTTGTCCACGTTAGGATTTTTCTCATTGAGGAAGTTTAAGGCTTCAATCGTGTGAGGATGATCATCGGGCCAACCAAGTGCACTGATGTCATAACCATCAAGGATGACAAATCTGTACTCTGGGATTGGAGAAAAATCATAGTAAGCACAGGTATCAACCCTGGGAATAGCCAACAAAGGAAGCAACTTGCTGCGAGGGAGATTGTAGAGGCAGTGATTGCCAATCATATGATACACAGGACCATTGAAGTTTTCAAATTCTTTAGCCACTTTCTGAACAGCATTTAGCGATTGATCTTTAGGACAATAGCCATCGACAATGTCACCAAGATTTAGTGAGAAACTGATATTCTGGTGATTATTCCATTTCTGTACTGCTCTTTGCAACACAAGAATGCTATTTCTGTAATATCGAGGCACACCAAGGAATGAACGCCCATCAGGAATGTCAGCATACTGGACATCTGTGATAACCCCAAATGAGAAAAGAGGCTGATTCCCTTGTGGTGCCACTCCATTTGGGTAGCCCATTCTTTGACAACTATTCTCTGAAAAAATCAAGAATACATCAAAAAACAAGCATGGTATGATTCAAGATCATTGCGTGTGCTGTTGGAACATGTAATGAGCAATGTTAGAGCTTGTATCACAAAATCACCTAAGTTTATATCCCGACCAACATATAAAGCCATTACATGATCTACGATTAACATGTATGTATGCCACTTATTTTGACCAGATGGGTCGCATTGGTGAATAGATGGTACTGCTACTTACCTTAGCCTGATGAGACCTTGATACCTGACTATGGGGGAAAATGAACATACAAAAAAATAACCAACATCATTCCATATTTCCATTTTCTGTGTAAAGTTCAATACATTCTTCCCAAAACATTTTTACTCTTTTTGTGGAAGCTTCCTAGTAGGTTTCATCTTAGTGATTAGGAGTTACAGTTGTATGTTTTTGTAATTACAGCACATAATATCAAGATACTGCATTCTGACGTATTAGGGTCCCCATGAGAATCTCCTTATCAAGGAATACTACGACAATATACGCAACTTTTAAGTGGTCGTTATAATGCTTTACAGAAGCAAGCTGCCAGAAGCAGCATATTTTTTTTATTTGACATACCAAACTTCAATCCAAATCATATGAAACTTACCTGCTTCTTGATATCTGAAGAACCAAATAATATCCAAGAAATTGGCGTAGTCATACAGACAGGACTCAAAGGAAAAAGGGGCGGCCAGGACAAACAAAGCAGCCCCCTTATTGTTAAGTGTATATGCTTAATCTTGAACTTTCAGAGTTTTAGTTCAAAGCTAAAGAATGATTTGAGTGAAAATAAAGGCTACCAAAAGATTTCATCCCCTTCAATTTATGATGCCAAATCAGACTTAGAGCATCTCCAACATCTCCAACAGCTATGCTAAATTTTTTCTAAAATAGAGTAAAAAGGTTAAAAATCTCTAAAAAAATTTGCATCCAACTCCAACAGCTATTCTATTATAGCAACTCTAAAGTTGTTCCTATTGGTTGGAGCATTAAAAAATTCATTTCTCTCTCTTTAATATTTATCTTCAATTAATCCTATTGGTTGGAGAATTAAAACAATCATTTCTCTCACCATTTAGAGATTTCTATAAATTTAGAGATTTTGGCAACTTTTCTCCACTTTTCTCTAATTTTAGCATAGGAAAGGAGATAGCATAACTGTTGGAGCAACAAATATGCTAAAATCTAGTTTTTTTCTATTTTAGCATAGCTGTTGGAGATGCTCTTGTGGACTGATAAACTTTCCGATCAAGTAATTCTTCCAAATGTAGCTAGTTTTAAGAAGTTCGATATAGTTTCATAATTTTTCTTTATTTCTCCAAGGACACAAATCATTATGAAAGTTGAAAATTAGTCTATTTAACCTAAAACAAACAATAGTTCTGAACGGAGGCCGCCAGAATTTCGTTGTAAACAAAAAAACCCCGATCATATTTGCGATTCTGGAGGCATACCTTACAGCAATAAATCGGAAGCAATTTTCCCCAAGAAATATTAGGTTAAACTGGAAAGGTATGTGTGGTATGAGCTGTTTCAGATACAATGGCGGCCAACAATCACACCGACGGTGCAGAAAAGATGATTCCAGTGACGAATTGGTAAACAATTGCATAAACTAATTAACTGAAACTAAAAGAATCGGATGGAACTTACAATCGAATGCGATACAGATAGGTTTTGCATCAACTACGAGATTCTTCGATGATCAAATTGAATTTCGAGAATCTTATGAGGATATGAATGGATAGAGAGAGATATATCCCTTCTGCTATCGAACAAAATTAAACGGTCTTAATACAAAAAGATGCTCCAAGGAGACAATAGGAGGTTAACAATTACATGAGATATTTATTAATTGGGTTTAGTTTTCCATGCTCTTTATTGTTTGTACTGCACTTAAAAAACTATCGGTCAAGTTTTAAAAACTACCATTTAGCGTATCGTGACTTGCTATCAAAGCTTACCGGCCAGCGGCGACCACCATCATCTCCGGTGACTTTTCCGGCGACCACCATCGTCTCCGACGACTTTTCCGTCCACCATGTACAACCCGTTTCCAACGACTTTTC
>LUCG01089778.1:0-10533 GCA_001633085.1 Carthamus tinctorius | reverse complement strand
TGCCCGAGTATGAGAAAATCGCCAAGGTTTGTGGCCGAGGGCCGAGTACTCGCCGAGTACTCGCCGAGTACTCGGCCGAGTAAAACGATTTTTGCAACAGTGGCATCATATGATGTTATGGTGAAGTGTAAATATGCATCATGATTCAGTTTACATACATGTTGCTTTGTTTTTTTACATATATGTTACTTTATAAATGAATAGTTGCATGCTATGTGTTCAATGTTTTCAAACGATTTTTGCATGCTATTACATACGACATTGTTATGTTCAGATTTAAGGGATGGGCATTTGACCAATAAATCATACAACCCGAGAAATGTCAGTGACAAAGTGACCCATACCCGCCAAGGCAGTCAAGAGATCTTTTTTTTCTTTCGCTGTTGTGTTTTTCTGCAAATTGCATATTATTTTATATGAAGTTTACATGTTTAATATGCACGTCATGATAAGATTTTATTCACGCAAACCATGAACTCAGTCAACTTTGTAGGCAGACTATAGTATGCATCTCAAGGGTAGAAAATTCAATGACGGACAAGAGAAAGGGTCATGCTTAGTTTCACCGTTTATTTAAGTCGTTTAAATTGTTTAGACTTCTTTATTTGATTCATTCTATAACATAATCTAGTATGTGATGGGTTAGCATTAAAGTTACATTATTTATTGTGTTAATGTAGAGCTAATGTGAGGTTCAGGATAACCGTTCAAAAAGGAGAGAGAAAATAAGAAACTAGGGGACTTGCGGGATTTGGCATTTTGGTGGGATTTGGTGGGATTTGGAATTGGATTTCATTCCAGTCCCACGTTTGGTTTAAAAGGAAGTCCGGAATTGAAATCTCGGGATTCAATGAAATCCCACAAACATTGGATTTAGAAATCCCATGGGGGTAGTTGGTATTTCACGGGTATTACAGGATTTGTTTGTAATAATGTGAAAAACATCCGTTTTGTCGTAATCAATTAATAAGTTGTAACTTAATAAACTTTAGAATTTGCTTTTATAAATTATCTATAAAGAATGGAATTCAAATCCTACAAACCTAAGGCACCAAAGATTCAAAATCCTTCCACGAAATCTAAATCCCGTAAAAACATCCTGTCAAACCAAACGCCCCCTTAAAAGAAACTCTAAAATGAATATCAGCAAGGATCTACTTTTAAGACTTGGAACAGACTATGGAGCATCTTTCATAAGAATACAAATAATCATCGTCAGTAAAACTGCAAGGAGTAGGTGGTTTATGCCAATATAGCAAAGCATATACGTAGCATCAAGTGAACAGGAACAAAAGAAGATAAATGAGATATTATAACATTACCTTCTTCTTTTCTTTTCTCTTTAGTATTTTCATGTGGCATTTTTTAATGTAGTGCATTAGGTGGTAACGGGAATGTCTTGCAGACAAATCGTCCCTGACCTCCGGATTCTCAGTAAGCCAATCTATTATCTCTTTTGACTTAATTACCTCGTCCGTCTTTAAAGACTCTAACCATGAATAAATTGGCATCCATTGATCAGTGCGCTGGAAACGAGCATGATTAGGATCTTTTTCCTACCAGAAAAGAAAAGAAAAAACATTATCAATACAGTAACCATAATATACATGAAATATGTCTTTTAACATCGCATTGATTTGTCAATAGTGTTGTGGCGGATTGGTTAACACTTGGGGGTTCATAGCGCCCTAACCGAGTTCCAGCCTTCCCGTGCGCATGTCTGGGGACATTTAAGTGGGGCCATGTTTAGCCCCCAAAATTGCCGGGGATTAGTCGGGCTTTGGCCCGGACACCCTTTCAAAAAAAAAACATTATTTTGCAACCAGGGATTCATTTGATTTTAATAGTTCACTTTTACAAAGTGTTCTAAAAAGGCATGACCCAGCTCGAGGCGCAGTTTTTGTGAAGTGTCATTCGATTTTTTTATACCTTTTCAATGTCTTACTTTTAAGTTTTTTATATATAACCTATTTTAAAGTGTTTAACATCATTGACTCATTAAGTAACGTGGAAATGTATGTGTGTATATAATATAGTTGTCTATATGATATGCTGATTTACCACCATAAGTCACATCTTAAGAACCGACATGGCTCCTAAGGCTTGAAGGTTTACCTCACCTCATCGCCACAACTCATTTAGAACCTTGCGTTTTACTTGCCCAATTATTTGGAATTAACATAAATTCATTTGAAGACTGCAAACAAAAAGAACAAAATGGTACTACTTCCTCTGCTTCATGAAGAGGGCTGCACTGATTTTTTATGTCATGCCTTTCATTAATTGATAAACTGATACATATCTGTCCAAATTATAGTGTATTTGCCTTGATAAGTTAACCATCCATAAAACTCTACATGATTCACATTTCATCCATTTAACATTCACAGTCAAAGAATTACCCATATTTGTCCAAATGATAATCTATTTGCCTTGATATGTTAATCATCCATAAAACTCTAGAAGATTCACATTTCATCCATTTAACATTCACAGTCAAAGGATTACTCATATTTGCCCAAATTATAATCTATTTGCCTTGATAAGTTAAGCATCCATAAAACTCCCAGACTATTCACAGTTCATCCACTTCACATTCACAGTCAAAGGATTACTCATATTTGTCCAAATTATAATCTATTTGCCTTGATAAGTTAATTAGACTTAAGTTCACGTGAGACCAAGCTGTTTCTGTGAGATCGGTGAGACCAAGACTTTGCACATAAACTTCACAACAAAACACCGTTAAGGTTTAAAAAAAATATCCGAACCTTCACAGTGAAAAACACCGTGAACGTAACATTTACAGCGTCTTCACTATGAAGGTTCGAAATTTTTTTACCTTGGCAGTGTTTTGCTATGAAGTTTCGTGTGTAAAGTCTCACGGAAACAGCTTGGTCTCACATGAACCTGACCGGTTAATCATCCATAAAAACTCTTGAAGATTCAAATTTCATCCATTTAACATTCACAGTCAAAGGATTGATCATATTTGTCCAAATTACCATCTATTTGCCTTGATAACTTAATCATCCATAAAACTCTAGAAAACTCACAGTTCATCCATGTAACATCCACAGTCAAAGGATTACTCAATTACTCCTATTCGGAAGAAAAACTTCATAGATACACTCAGAAGTAACAAATTCAAACAAAAAACAGGTATCCAAAGAAGAATTCTACAATTTCTGAGTTCTTGACTTCATAAAACAACAACATAGCCCTAATTTGGTACAACGGAGAACAATTTGCTTACATCAAACGTAATCACACAATTACAACGTCAAATTGAACACCGAAATACTTCATAAACAGTGGAAGAATGAAGATGAAGATGAAGATGAAGAGATTACCTCATTGGAAGGAGTTCCGTCGTTTAGAAACGAGAGAAACATCTGGTACAGATCCGATGGAGGCATTGATTTGATGTGATCAGGTAGGGAGGAATTGTTGGATTGAAGCCAGGATTCGACGTCGGAAGGAGTTAGAGCGGTGTCGGTTGGGAGCGTGGAGAGCCATGCTCGAGCCAGTGTCTCGAAGTCGTGAGGTGCTTCGATGTCGTAGCTAGGGTTTTGATGGTGGTGATGATCGTCGTCTCGGTGGTCCTCCTCTAGGGTTTCTGGCTGCATATCCGTACAATTCGCCATTTTTGCACTGTGCTTTCGAGTTTTTTGTTTTTTGACTCTCCGAACCTCAAACAGAAAANGTGCTCATGATCGAAATTCAAATTTTTTTATTTTTTTTAAGGGTGTCCACCGTACCAAATCCCGACTAATCCCCGGCAATTTTGGGGGTTAAACATGACCCCACTTAAATGTCCTCAGGCATGTGCACGGGAAGGCTCGAACTCGGTTCACCTCAAGCGATAACCAATCCGCCACAGCAATGGAATGGAAGACTCGAAATTCAAAAACTTGGTTAAAGACTGTCTTCGGCAAAGTAGGTCGTAGCTGACGAGATAGTTGTTGACTAATAAGTTAGCTTATGAGTATATAGAATGATTAAAAAAAAAATATCTTGGGTATAATAATTAATACTAACAAATGTATGATTGAAAAATGCTACAAAAAGCTACTCCAACTAACGTTTCAATAAGCTAGATTATGGTACATATTTGGATGGACTAGTTTCTCTGCATCTAGCTTAAATATTATATTTGATATCAAATTATCTTTAGCAGAGGTGCAAACGAGTTGAGTTGTTTATGAGTTATCTGATATTGACTTGATAAAAGTTCGATTCGAGTTCGAGCGTTCATTTTAGGTCGCTTAATAAACAAGCTTAAGCTCGAGCCTTTATGATTAAGCTCAATTAAGCTCAGGTTATCACACTTTTTAAGCTCGGCCAAGATTTTCTTTGTTTTCAGCGGGTACATGATTTAGCATGGATTTTGGATTGAGAGCTACAAAGATTATGAGGCTGATAGTAATCATTATGACTCACTTTTGTTGACTTGTGATGAGTAATGTAAATATATATATATACATGTGTATTTTGAGGGTTTATTTTGTAAATATTGTTATCTCCGTTTATGGTTTTGTATCTGTATTTTTGGGTAAATAAAATTAATCGCTCTGTTTTAATCCATGGCTTGACTTGGATTTGATCTAGACCCAATTTAATATCTTCCGTCTTTAACCATGTGGAACGGGGGTGTTACAAGTCGTGGTATCAAATTTGGTATAATATTGCATATTTGTATTGATTGAATAATTAGAAAAGACAAAGGATACATATATTTATAATGTTAAATATTGATATTATTTATGAATTTTGTGTAAGAATTTGTGTTTTCATTTAGAATGATTTGAAGTCATAGCAAGTGAATCCTCATGGCCATATGGGCTTTGACGAAACATGGATTCGAATCCTGAAAGATGAGAATTCCTCTACATCCGCTTGAGTTTTTACTGCACCATAACATAAGTGGTTACCATTTAATATACTTACCAGATAAGATTGTCCTTCTATTGAAAATTGAAATGCACAAAATCCTCGAGCCCGAAGATTAAGTTTGGACAAAGCCTCAAAGCCCATTCAAGACAAAGTTTGGAGAACCCGGTCCAGAAAACCTTGATCAAGCCTAAAACAACCGGCCAACCTGATAACCTATGAAAGTATTAGCGGTTTCCCTAAAATTATATGTATACTTTTTTCAATATGTATAAGATATCGAAAACAACTCTCTTGAATGATTGGTCACATTTTTCCAAAATTATCTGTATTTTTGTTCAATGGAACTCATAAAAAAACGTTACTGACCAGTTACATGTAATATCTAAATATTTAATGAACTCACATATTCTCTTGAATGATTGATCGTATTTTAAATAAATATTTACGTTATTTTCATCATCTTAATCTTGATTTTAATTTGTTTAATCACAAGTCACAACCCAACAAAACTAATCACCCCGAAACGGTTTTGGATTGAGTTGAAAATTTTCAAACCGTCAACATCGAACTGGGTCGTTTCAGATGCATTCAACAGAATCAATCCAACCAATTTGCAACCATAAATATAAAGATTATTAATCAGGTATTTTCAAACCAAACTTTTCATTTTTATATATTCCAAGTGTTTAAAATAAGATACAAAATTCGTTTAATCTCCAATCAAAATATGATCCCATCAGTAATAGTAGTAAACAAACACACGAAATGTAACAACACAAAATAATTAAGAATTCCTACAATATACAAAAAAAAAAAAAAATCCTCCTGCAAAATTGCCATTCAAGAACCAGACCACGTCCTTGGCCCATCTGGTCCTGGTCCTAACCGGTCCAGCCAACGGTCCTAACCGGTCCAGCCAACGGTCCTAACCAATCCCACCAAAAACCATTCCGGCAAATCAACCGTATAACATCTCTACCGACACTTCTTCGCCTTTGCCAGCTTCTTCTTTTTCTTCTTCAACGCTTTCGGGACTTTCGTCTTCCGAGCTTCCCGTTTCTCTTCTTTCACTTTCTTCTTGTTCTCTTTTCTCGCTGCCTTTTTCTCGAGAGGTGTCAGTTTCTCATCATCCGACGAAGACGCATCGTCTTCGGAATCCTCGGAGTTTTCTTCGTCGGTTTCGGTCTCCGAGTCGTGATCCCGCAAATCGGAGGGTTCTTTCGGGTCGACCACGGAGTCTTGTTGAAGATTTGCGTCGTGATGTTGTTGTTCGATCGAAATAGCATGTTTTAGGCCCGTAATGGTCTTGTAGTACATATCTCCGGTGTCTTGCCCGCTCGTTAGCCGTATTACGTCTTCTTCGGCATTCTTCACGTTATCCAACGTCTTTGGGATGAACGACTAAACAAATCGAGAAAGAAAAAGAACAGATTTCAATGAACGGCAAAAAGACGAGAATTGAAACTAATGATCAGAGATGCACAAAAGATCCCCAAACCCGGTCCAGGGCGGGCCTCAAAGCCTAATCAGCCCGAAATTTTGGAAAACCCCATTATGCCCAAAAACAATGGCCGGAAAAAGGCCCAAACACGTCATTTTTCAAGCCAATCCCGGTCCAGGCCCTTTTTTGCTCACTGAAAAACAGGCTTAAGGCCCTGGACTGAAAAGGCCCAGGCCTAGTGAGCCAAAGCCCAGTCCACGGCAGGCCTCAAAGCCTGATCAGACAGAAATTTTGGGGGTCGGACCGGCCTGAAAAATCCCGTTATGCCCGAAAAAGGCTGGCCCATAAAAGCCAGACAGCGTCCTTTTCCAACTCCAAAACCCGGTCCAAGGCAGGCCTCAAAGCCTGATCAGACCGAAACTTTGGGGGCAGAGTCGGCCTGAAAAAGCCTGGAAAAAAGCCCGCTTAAGCTCGAAAAAACTGGCCTAAAAAAGTCGGCCCGGGCCTTTTTTCGCTCACCCGCAAACAGGCTACACTAGGTTGGATTGGTTTGGTTAGCCTCACATGCAATAAGCCTTTTGTCATAACTTCTTTTCGGGCATATCAGTAAAAACAAAACCAAGTAATCATTTAACCAAAAAAACGTTTTCTTGTAAATAATAACATGAAGACGAAAGCCTGTAGGTTAAAAGTCGTGCACACCTGAACGAAAACCTTATCTGCAATTTCATCCTCCGCAGAAATCTCGTCTCCCCGGGCCAATATTTTTTGTTGAGCCTGAATGTTTTAACGTTGATGGATTACGTAAAGTAATTTATTATAAACATAATAAGTGATGACAACAAGAATATCCAAAAACATACCTCCTCCAAGTAACTGTCGATAGAATCATCATTAATCGCCGGATCAACAATAAAATCAAACAACTCACGGATCGTCATGACGGCTACTCCACGTTTCTTGAAGAAATCCTACATCCCACAAAAGCATTGATTTAAGAGCGTCTCCAAGAGCTATGGTATAATTTTCCTAAAACCGAGTACCAAAAGTTAAAACCTCTAAAAAAACTTGCATCCAACTCCAACAACTACTCTAATTTAGCAATTCTACCATTAATTATATTATTAAAATATTCAACATTTTTAATAAAATATTATTTCTCTCTTAAACATTAATTTAAATGTCTCCTATTGGTGAGAAATAATTAAATATTATATACAGTAAGTTTTAGCATCTCTCTAAATATAGAGATTTCTACCTTCTCTCTCTTCTTTTTTCTACTTTAGCATACACTATAGCTTAGCTATTGGAGCAAAATTTTACTTAAAATCTCCAAAATCTCTATTTTAGCATAGCTGTTGGAGATGCTCTAATTAGTACAGCTAATCTATTTGTAAGTGTGGGTGTCTGAACCCGCTTGCACACACCTGAACTAATCCCATTGAGCACTGAAGACCCACTATGGTGCATAGGGGTGTAAATGAATTGAGCGTGGGCTTAATAATTCTTGAGTTGATCTCGAACGCAAAACAAAACTCGTTTAGCTAAACGACCCGAGTTTTATAACACCGATGTTCGACTCGTCGAAAACTCGATTCGACTTTTCAACTCGAGCCTCAGCCATTCAAGCAAACCTTTTTCTAGCCAAGCATTCTCTTATATGTATTAATTATACAATATATAAATAAAAACTATCCATGTCAAGCAAATAAACGAGTTAATCGATCGCGGGTTCGAACCCATAAACGAGCAAATACATTTTTTTCAAGCCAATGACCTATAGGGAGGAGCTCCAAATACATTTTTTAGCCAAGCATATTTATATGTTCACAAATTATTTAATCAAAAAATAAAAATCATCAGGCTTGAGTAAGTAATGAGTTAATCAATCTCGAATTCGAGCTATAAAACGAGCACGAGAGTCGAGCTCAAACATTGAAATAATATTCGAGCTCGAGCCTAAGATTATTTTTTTCAAGGTGAGATCAAATAACCCGTTACTCGACTCGACTAAGCTTGTTTACACCCCTAGCTCCAAAGCCTAGTCTTTATTTGCCAGTTGAGCAAGACTCAAAGTTCAGTGTTGCTAAATTGCGGATCTAAAAACAAGGTTTTTACGAAAAACTTACCGATACGTGAACACAATCCTCCCTCAAAAAATCAAGTGCATGAGGATGATCAAGATCAACGGATTGGGATACATCAATAACGTACATGTGACCCTGTAGCAACAAATACCGACAATCATGTGATATTGGTTGCTTAAACATGCTCAAGTAGAAAAAGGAAGACTAAATAAAATAAAAGACTCACTTCATGGTAAAGTATGTTGTACTCGCTAAGATCTCCGTGTACTAGCTTGCATTTTTGATATAGTACCCGCATTATAGTAATCATCTACAAAAAAAATGCCAAATAATTGTTACACACACTGATGTTTTTATGTAACATATTCTCAATTGGGTGATGGATTCAAGTGAACTATATATTGATTAACAAGCTAAAGAGAGAAGAGGAAGTAAAAGCCGTCAAGAGGAAGTTGTGAAACGGATGAGAGAATTATTAAAAGAAAGTTTAACAGTGCAAAATAGACCTAACACAAAGGTGGCGTTTTCTTAAGAGGTGTTGAAGTCTAAAGTCTCATGTCACTTCTGGTTGATGAGGGATGGTGTTGAAGTCAGAAATTTTAATCAATAAAATTGTTTATTTTTTGTAAACTGATAAATGCCTGAATTTGAGAAATTCATCACTCCCTCTATCATGAAGGGTAAAATTGTCATTTCATCCATTAGAAGTGTAATAATTACAAATTCTAAAGTTGTGCCTTTTTTTCTTTGTGGACATCTATTTTGGGAGAGATGGAGTAGTAGTAGAAAAATCTCAAACTACCTCAACATAACCTTCCCGTAACTTGTCAAGAGACAGTGCAGCATCTTTAAGTCGTGGTGCAGCCCATCCAGTCGTACCTGAACATATAAGAACCAAGAAACTTCAATAACGGAAAAACCCAAAATTTTGACATTCCAAAAGATGTAAAATTGTGCCGTAAGGGTAAGAAGAGATTGCAACAAAATTATGGATAATCACGACATGAGGGTAGAGTAATCATTTTATTGCAACGACATTATTGAAATAATTTTTTTTTTAATTTACGCTCATATTTCAGAGATAAAATAACTAGTTTATCATCATGGAATTTAACTTCCATTAGTGGGAGAGACCAAAAGCAAACATTTTTGCATACCATGGGTTTCTTGGAGTAAAAATTTTGTAAGGACCAAAACTAAGAAAAACAAAAACCACAAGGACCAAAATTGCAGTTCACTCAGAAGTCTATTTCCACCACTAGAATCAAAGAACTTACCGGTTAGTTAAAATAGGTTCACTTTCAAAATTCAATTTTAGTGTCTCAAAATAAGTGTCCATTTCCAAAAGTAGGCGCCTGTTTTCCAATTCTTATCCTTAATTATGAAGAAATTCATTACCCCCTCTATTATTAAGGGTAAAATTGTCATTTAATTGAAGTGTAATAATTATACATTTCTAAAATTGTTTTTTCCATTGTGGACATTTTTTAATAGCATAACATAAACATTTTGAATAAAAGCATAAATGGCACCATGTACCTATGAACTCCATAACCAAGACATGGAGCCTCAACATAAATGGAGTTGGACAACGAATTCCAGCCGCCTTCAGTCTGTAGTTGAGAAGTCATTAGAATCATTGCACTCAAAATTTGCACTCACATCGTGTTATATTTTAAAATCCAATTTTGGCACCCACATAACGTTACAAGATTATATCAAAGCACCATGGAAATTAAAATTATGTTACCGCATAAGATTTCTCATCTCCTTCTCAGCCCACGTCTTAACCATTTTCCTCGGGTTGTGCTTGCAATATCCATATCTGAAGCGATAATCACCTTGCACATAGCGATCCCGATCCCTGAAGAAGTTGTCAACAACAAAGATATCATAAACATATGGCCAACGCATGGAATATTGCAAGCCCATTTCCAAATCAAATTCACACATGCGAACTTGTAAATAACAACGGCATAATGGATGGGTAAGAAAACGGATGTGAACCACACAACAAAAGTGAGAGAACATATTGGTTGGTTTTCCATTAAGGTTATGTTTGGATGGACTAGCTTATAAGCTAGCTGGTAGCTGATAAGCTAGCTGATA